>JBBHAA010002749.1:0-67500 GCA_037953035.1 Aquarana catesbeiana
GCTATTGGTTTCCCTTCTCTCCCACCGGCTGCTGCATGGGATGTGTCAGGATGGAGAGTGGAGAATGGAGCCAGGAAATATGTACCGTAATTTACCACCCCCTACTTTACTGAATGAGCAGAGTCAGAGTGAGTCCATACACTCCATACTCCTCTCCCTGCACATACAACCCACCTCTATATACTCCGCACTCCTCAACTGCACATAATACCCACCACTATACACTCCATACATCTCTCCCTGCACATACTGCCCCCCACCATACACTCCATACTTCTCTCCCTGCACATACTGCCCCCCACCATACACTCCATACTTCTCTCCCTGCACATACTGCCCACCACCATACACTCCATACTTCTCTCCCTGCACATACTCCCCGCTACCATACACTCCATACTTCTCTCCCTGCACATACTCCCCGCCACCATACACTCCATACTTCTCTCCCTGCACATACTGCCCACCACCATACACTCCATACTTCTCTCCCTGCACATACTGCCCACCACCATACACTCCATACTTCTCTCCCTGCACATACTGCCCACCACCATACACTCCATACACATCACTCTTAGATCAGGTTACTTTGTAAATACAAAGATCTAAAAGTATTTCAACCGATAAAAGCCCAGAGTTTTAAATGAGATACAGTTGTGCTCATAAGTTTACATACCCTGGCAGCATTTATGATTTCTTTGCCATTTTTCAGAGAATATGAATAACACAAACTCATGGTTAGTGTTTGGCTGAAGCCATTTATTATCAATCAACTGTGTTTTACTCTTTTTAAATGTAATGGCAACAGAAATTACCCAAATGACCCTGATCAAAAGTTTACATACAATTCAGTTCTTAATACTGTGTATTGCCCCCTTTAACATCAATGACCGCTTGAAGTCTTTTGTGGTATTTGTGGATGAGGCTCTTTATCTTCTCAGATGGTAAAGCTGCCCATTCTTCTTGGCAAAAAGCCTCCAGTTCCTTCGCCTTGGCCTTGTGTTTTGGATCATTGTCATGTTGGAATGTCCTAAGTACGTTCCATGTGCAGCTTCCTGGCTGATGAATCCAAATGTTCCTCCAGTATTTTTTGATAACATACTGCATTCATCTTGCCATCAATTTTGACCAAATTTCCTGTGCCTTTGTAGCTCACACATCCCTAAAAACTTTAGCGATCCACCTCCGTGTTTCACAGTAGGAATGTTGGCCAAAATGCTAAATTTTGGTCTTATCAGTCCAAATGACTTTGTGCCAGAAAGCCATTGGAATGGGAAATTTTCTTGTAATGAGGCCAATTTTGGAGGAGAAAGGTTTACAGACATTGCCTTGGATTTTGTGGGATTAACCTGTAGGCTTGAAAGAGACGCGAAGGTCCCCAGTAGGGAAAACAGGTTAGGTAGTGAAATTCTAGAAGATGTCATAGTCAAAAGGATGTCGTCTGCAAATAAGGAGATTTTGTGACTAGAGCCCGCTACTTCAATACCTTTTTATATCTGGATGTGAACGAATCGCCTCAGCCAATGGTTCCATCACTAGGACGAACAAGAGTGGCGAAAGTGGACAGCCTTGACGGGTACCCCTATGAATAGAAAAAATAGAGGATTCAAACCCATAGTATTTAATTTTAGCTTGTGGGGTGTCGTACAATGCTGCTAACCAACGCAGAAACGAAGTACCAAAGCCATAATGGTGGAGTACAGTCATGAGGTATGGCCAGGACAAGGTATCAAAGGCCTTGTTCACAACCAGCGAAAAAAGCATAGTTTCCTGAGATCGTTTATGGGCGATATGTTGTAACTGGATGATTCTCCTAATAGCGTCCCCTGCCTGTCTCGTAGGCACAAAGCCAACTTGGTCCTTTTTGATTTAGCGAGGGAGGAACGAATTTAATCGATTGGCTAGAATTTTTGTAAGAATCTTCATATCAACATTAATTAAAGATATGGGCCGAAAGTTGGCCCATGAGGTATGGTCACGATCAGGTTTAGGCAACATCCCGATACTAGCTGTTAGAAGATCTGACGAAAAACTCTGGCCGTTCTTAACGGAATTATACATGGCCGTCAAGAGGGCGGCAATCACGTCCACCAGTTTTCTATAATAGAGTGCTGTAAAGCCGTCTGGGCCTGGCCTTTTCCCTACTTTTAATTCTTTAATACAATGACGAACTTCTGTCTCCTGAATGTACATTAAAAAGGAGGGTTGGGACTTTAGATGAGGTGAGCAAGGAAGGCCAGGGGGACAGTCAAAAATAGCATAAAACACTTTATTGATACATAGTAGTGCAGTGCCACAATTGGAGTTTAAGTGTAGATTGTAATAACAAATCATATAGCAGTCACATCCTAACTGATACATGGCAGACATAGTAAACAGCCCCCAAATGGATGCAGGGAAAATAATCCTAATCTGGAAAAAATATTCACTGGAGTAACATAGAATCATAGGGTAATAAAAAACTTGTAGGTATATGATTGTCTGGTGCATGTCGTAAGCCCGACGCGTTTCGTGTATTGAACACTCTTCAGGGGCGATATAGCACCAGGGTCTACAAAGGAAAAGAACAGTATGATAAAAACTGTATGAAAAAGAAAGAAAAAGCAAAAGAGAGTAAAATGAATAAAGAAGGGGGAAACAGAAACCCTAGGCTCCTATGGGTACTCACATGCCACGCGATAATGAATCCAAAGGGGTCCATGACTGCCGGCAACCAATCAGCCCGGGCCCGGGAGCTGAGGGAGGGGCTCAAAGAGAGGGGCCAGGAGAGACTCAGACATAACACAAGGGTCCCCAGAGAGTAGTGGTTCACATTGGTAATTGGTGGGGATAGGGTCCTAAAGTAATAAAAGTAAAATGTATAAGGTGTAGCCCCAAAAAAATATGACTGGGGCCCCTGCTTAAAACAAAAAGTGGAGAAATATCCCTGTAACACCCCCCTTACCTAAGAATGGTGAGAAGTGGCCAACCGGAACTGACCCGGTGATCTACATGCTGCCTGGAAGCAGGCTAAGCCTGAATGAGAACCCTATATACGGCCAGTCCCCGCCCCAATCAGATAACTCCCCCCAGCATCACGCGGTGCAGACACGCATGCGGACGGAGGACTCCTCCAGCGCAGCGGCAACCGCCGCCCACAGCTGCTGGGGAGGCTGCCATCCACGTGTCTGCACGAGAAGGAAAGCACAGCGTCAAAAGCCATGACACTCACGCAGAGGTCACGTGCGTGACGAGGAGGCGTGATACCGACGCACAGCGGGAAGCCCGCCCCAACCACCCGTCAAGGAGGACGAGGGGGGGAGGGATATTTCTCCACTTTTTGTTTTAAGCAGGGGCCCCAGTCATATTTTTTTGGGGCTACACCTTATACATTTTACTTTTATTACTTTAGGACCCTATCCCCACCAATTACCAATGTGAACCACTACTCTCTGGGGACCCTTGTGTTATGTCTGAGTCTCTCCTGGCCCCTCTCTTTGAGCCTCTCCCTCAGCTCCCGGGCCCGGGCTGATTGGTTGCCGGCAGTCATGGACCCCTTTGGAATCACGTGGCATGTGAGTACCCATAGGAGCCTAGGGTTTCTGTTTCCCCCTTCTTTATTCATTTTATACATTTTACTCTCTTTTGCTTTTTCTTTCTTTTTCATACAGTTTTTATCATACTGTTCTTTTCCTTTGTAGACCCTGGTGCTATATCGCCCCTGAAGAGTGTTCAATACACGAAACGCGTCGGACTTACGACATGCACAAGACAATCATATACCTACAAGTTTTTTATTACCCTATGATTCTATGTTACTCCAGTGAATATTTTTTCCAGATTAGGATTATTTTCCCTGCATCCATTTGGGGGCTGTTTACTATGTCTGCCATGTATCAGTTAGGATGTGACTGCTATATGATTTGTTATTACAATCTACACTTAAACTCCAATTGTGGCACTGCACTACTATGTATCAATAAAGTGTTTTATGCTATTTTTGACTGTCCCCCTGGCCTTCCTTGCTCACCTCATCTAAAGTCCCAACCCTCCTTTTTAATGTACTGACGTATAGGGATGGAGACCCAGTGTCTCATTTAAAGTCCCATTCTTCTATTTAATCTGTCTCCTGAATGTGACATTCCGTGACGGTCCATAAGGTTCAGCTGTGTCTCAGATATGGTAGGTAGGGAAATATTTTGGAGGAAATCCACCCTATCTCGTTCAGTCGTAAGGTCTTGGGCTGAATATAAAGTAGTGAGTCTATAGCGAAACTCGTCCAGTATACGGATCGGGTTACTAGTTAATATATTGTGTCGAGTGCGCAAAGTAATAGGGGTAGGTTTGGAATTGAATGTACGTAATCTCTTGGCTAGCATCACGTTTGGTTTGTTTGCTTTACTGTACCAATGTTGACGAGACCAACGCAAAGTGCGTTCAGCCTGGTCTGTAAGACATAAGTCCAATTCTGTGCGAGCTTGGTCCAAAAGCTTACGGTTTGCTGGTGTGGGAGATTGTTTGAAAGTTGCTGAAATAGAGTCCAGTCGGGATTCCAATGTCTTCTAAAATTTCTGTCTGTCTTTTTTGCGTTTAGATGCTATCTGGATGATATGTCCTCTGAGCACAGCCTTATAAGCCCCCCACAGGGTTACTGGTGATGAGACTGAAGTGGAATTCAGATGAAAATATTTAACTGAAGTGTTTAATAAGTCCTCGCGTATGTCTTGTAGAGATAACAGCGAGTCGTTTATAATCCAGGGGCTATGTTGAGGGTTATGCACTAAAGACCGGCACACCACCAGAAGGGGGTCATGGTCCGTCCAGGGGGCTGCTAAGATGGATACTGATTCTATTAAAGGAAGATGTTTTCTAAGCATTATTACATGGTCAGTTCTAGAATGGGAATGATGAGGGTGGGAGTAGTAGGTATAGTCTTTAGTTAGTGGATGTAATTCCCGCCAAAGATCTACCAGATCATGACAACGCAGGGATTGTGAAAACATTTTCGCCGCTGAGGATGCGGCTACTCTTTCAGAGGCATATTTCATCTGAAGTTATTTGTGGGTTTTTCTTTGTATCCCGAACACTTTTCCTGGCAGTTGTGGCTGAAATTTTAGTTGGTCTACCTGATCGTGGTTTGGTTTCAACAGAACCCCTCATTTTCCACTTCTTGATTAGAGTTTCAACACTTATTGGCATTCTCAATTCCTTGGATATCTTTTTATATTTCTTTCCTCTTTTATACAGTTCAACTACCTTTTTCCTTTGACAATTCTTTTGCTTTCCCCACGACTCAGAATCCAGAAACGTCAGTGCAGCACTGGATGAAAGATGCAAGGGTCTGTCAGGAGTCCAGAAACTCATTGACCTTTTATACACACACACTAATTACAAGCAAACAGATCACAGGTGAGGATGATTTCCTTTTAATAGCCATTCAAACCCCTTTGGTCAAAATTAGTGGCAAGATGAATGCAGTATGTTAACAAAAAATACTGGAGGAACATTTGCATTCATCAGCCAGGAAGCTGCGCATGGGACGTACTTGGACATTCCAACATGACAATGATCCAAAACACAAGGCCAAGTCGACCTGTCATTGGCTATAGCAGAATAAAGTGAAGGTTCTGGAGTGGCCATCTCAGTCTTCTGACCTCAATATCATTGAGCCACTCTGGGGAGATCTCAAACGTGCAGTTCATGCAAGACAGCCCAAGAATTTACAGGAACTGGAGGCTTTTTGCCAAGAGGAATGGGCAGCTTTACCATCTGAGATAAAAAGCCTCATCTACAAATACCACAAAAGACTAAAAGCTGTCATTGATGTCAAAGGGGGCAATACACGGTATTAAGAACTGGAGTATGTAAACTTTTGATCAGGGTCATTTTGGGTAGTTTCTGTTGTGATTATGATTTAAAAAGAGTAAACACAGTTGATTGATAATAAATGGCTTCAGCCAAACACTAATCATGAGTGAAAGAAAAGTTTTTGTGTTATTCATAATCTCTGAAAAATGGTCAAGAAATCATAAATTCTGCCAGGGTATGTAAACTTATGAGCACAACTGTATATGCAGAATTTTAAAGGGTTTTTGTATTTTTTTTTTTTAACATGAATGGACACAGCACAGATACACAGTAGTTATTTATGGGCGCAGGGCATGTTTGGAGTGATGCCAGTTCTGGACACAGTGTCAGCCATGAAAGTGGTTCTCATGACCTCTGCGGATGTCCCCGGAGATCTGCCAGTGACTGCGATTTGTCCCTGGAGATTTCACGGTTCCTGTGCGTCCATCTGCAGCATATCTCTGTAGACCTTGTTATAATGATAATGGAATACGTCTGCTTGGTGTATCGCGGAAAGAATCGGCGAGGGAGTTCTCAGATGGAATATACAGATGGACCAGAAGAGCGCTCCATATCCTTCTCCATGTGCGCAGATTGACCGTGATGTTATATTCCCATGGAAACAGTTTATAAAATATGCTCAGGCGTGGAGTCTTTAGCCATTGAGCCGTCAGTGCTGTGCTGGAAATTTTCGTAATCGAACAATATGAACATTGTGCAATGAGGGACATTTTAACGCTGAACCTGGGAGGGACATGTATTAAGTTGGTCCAGCTTGGCTTTATATGTAAGTTTGCATATCTCATACCAGATGGGCCTCTGGGGAAGCCAACCATCACTGTAGTAGTTGGCACTCCATATGGTGATATCTGCAATCTCCCAGGTCCTGTACTGAGTGGCTGTCCCTTTTGCACACTGACCATAGTGGCTTGGCATCAGTGCCGTTCACAGAGCGCCTTGTATTTCCAATACACCGCATTCCCCTGATTTGAATGGGGTGGACATTGGGTCATCACCATCCCTCCACGTCACTTTGACCAATCAGAGATCGCCTTGTGTTCACAAAATACAAAGGCGTTCTGTGAATGGAGTCAGTTCTCAATGTGGGACCCCCTGTGGTCAATGTGTAGAGGGAAAGCCACTTGCATAGAAACATAATCCATATTCAAAAATTGCGGCTTTCGCTGTAGTAGTGCCAACTACTACAGTGATTGTCAGCTTCTCCAGCACTCCATCAGATATGGGATAGAGCTGCACAATTAATCGTTAAAAGATCATGATCTCGATTTGACCCCCCACACGATCTTATATGAGTTGTAAAGGAAGAAGGTTTTTCGTACAATGTATTAGGTCTCATGTACACTGCTGCTGGTAAACAGACGTTTAGGAGCAGTTGGGCATTTTTTTCAACTCCTCCTGGACCCTCCTCTGATATGTTATCAGTACATGTACACAGGATCCCGATCTCTCCTCTATGTTATCTTATCACTACATGTACACCGGATCCCCGATCTCTCCTCTGTTATCTTATCAGTACATGTACACCGGATCCCCGATCTCTCTTCTGTTATCTTATCAGTACATGTACACCGGATCCCCGATCTCTCTTCTGTTATCTTTTCAGTACATGTACACAGGATCCCCGATCTCTCCTCTGTTATCTTATCAGTACATGTACACCGGATCCCCGATCTCTCCTCTGTTATCTTATCAGTACATGTACACCGGATCCCCGATCTCTCTTCTGTTATCTTATCAGTACATGTACACAGGATCCCCGATCTCTCCTCTGTTATCTTATCAGTACATGTACACCGGATCCCCGATCTCTCCTTTATGTTATCTTATCAGTACATGTACACCGGATCCCCGATCTCTCTTCTGTTATCTTTTCAGTACATGTACACAGGATCCCCGATCTCTCCTCTATGTGATCTTATCAGTACATGTACACCGGATCCCCGATCTCTCTTCTGTTATCTTTTCAGTACATGTACACAGGATCCCTGATCTCTCCTCTATGTGATCTTATCAGTACATGTACACCGGATCCCCGATCTCTCTTCTGTTATCTTATCAGTACATGTACACAGGATCCCCGATCTCTCCTCTGTTATTTTATCAGTACATGTACACAGGATCCCCGATCTCTCCTCTATGTTATTTTATCAGTACATGTACACAGGATCCCCGATCTCTCCTCTATGTTATTTTATCAGTACATGTACACAGGGTCGGTTCTAGGCAGTTGCGTTTAGAGGCTTTTTTTAGAACCCAAAAAAATGTATTCAGAAGCTGAGTTTAGAGGCATTTCAAACGCCAAACGTGGTAACTCGCGTTTTTAGGTGCCTTTTTGTTTACAGGCGTTTTTAATTTTTGGCTATTTTGAAGAAAAAAAAAATTACTTCTAAACGCGAATGCGGCAAAACGGACGTTTTTAAACGTGGGTTACTATCTGTCAAGTTAAATCATTCAGGAGAGGTTGTAAAAACGTCCCGTGTACGTTAAGCCTTAAGTTAAAAAACCTTCTCTGTGTAGCAGCCACCCCAACACCCCTCTAATTACTTACCGGAGCCCCATCTCCCTCCAGCGATGTCCGGGACACTCCTGATTGGCTGAGACACAGCAGCGGCTGTCAATCAAAGTCAGCCAGCCAATTAGGGGAGAGAGGGGGCAGGGCCGGGTCGGGGCTCTGTGTCTGATTGGACACACAGTGCTGTGACTCGGCTCGGGTGCCCCCATAGCAAGCTGCAGGCTGAGGGGGCACTCGATAGGTGGGAGAGGCCAGGAGCAGCAAAGAGGGACCCGAGAAGAGGAGGAACCGGGCAAGTATAACATGTTTGTTATTTAAAAAAAAAAAAAAAAAAAAAAAAAGACTTTACAATCATTTTAATCCAGAATTTCTATGATTCAGAAAACAAAACAATCCGCCCTGGTGTAATGCTGTTTATTCAGACCGGAATAAAAACACTTGCAGCTAATGCACTCACATTTAAATGGCAATGAAACGGCGTGTTTTATAAGTGAATCCTGCTCTCCTGGGCCGTCTCTGTAAGATGTAAGGGAAATCTGTGAGCCGGGAGTCCAGATGCCAGGACACCACTCTGGTGTTCCTGCTCTACTGCGCATGCACCAGGACCAGCCGGAACCACGTGGTGATGAAAGCAGACCGGGACACAGGGAGAGGTAGACGCTAGGTGTCTGCACGCTGGGGTCGCTATGACAATGCGTTTCGGTGACGTGGCCTCCTTTATTACGTCATACCCACACCATAAGGGAAGGGCTCCCTATATAGATTTTTACCAATTCACTAATTGATCCTCTCTACAAGTTTTGTGTATATGTAAATTTTAACGCTGAAGCCAGTGGCGGCTGGTGCTAAATATTTGGGGGGAGGTGCGGCAAACTAACGACAACCCCTCCTCCCTGACCCGGACGGACAAAAGCACCCCCCGCGGGAGACAGTGGACCTTTCCTTAGGAGGCAAGGGGAATGGAGGAGCAGGGGCCGTTGCTTCTCCTCCCGACTGAACAGGAAGTGTATCCTGAGACCCGATTGGCCAGGGAGCGAATATTAATTTGCTATTGTTACAAAACTGGGTGGGCTCAGGGCGCATTGCTCTGCGCCCCGAGCCCACCCTTTTTTGTAGCCAATTAGAACCTCAGGCTCTAATCATGTGCTTCAAAAAAAAAAAAAAAACCCCATTGAAATCCATGCGGCCGGCGAACTGCATGTAGATCAGGGCATCAGGGGCCGGGCACATGGATTAAGGGGGCGGCGTCGCTGATTTGAAGCATAATTCTTAATGTATAAATAGTCATGGTTGCTTGTCGTCCCGCTACCTGTTATCACTAATGTGTACTCTATCACTCCTGGCTTGGTACCTTTTGAGATGGGCACTTGGGGAGGGGTCACATTTCCTGATATAAAGCCGTTCCTAAAAAATGAAAATCAGAATCGTGATCTTTATTCTAAGCAAAAATATTGTGATTCTCGTTTTATCCTGAATCGTGCAGCTCTAATATGGGAATATTGCTACTTGCTGTACATCGTGCCAAGCTGACCCAATGAAAGTATACAATACATATCACACCTGGAGTGCAGGTTTAAAGGATTTATTTTATTTTTTACGTTTTTGTGTTTGTTATATTTTTGATGCTAACTTTAGTGCAAACTCGCACAAGGCTAATAGGAGGAGAAATTCTTTGCCTAACTTTTAGTTTTCTCTTCTTTTTCCAGGTTGTGTCATGTTGCTTGATAGGGGAGGCTATACAGTTTGCAGTACGAGTTACCCGCACCGTCCCCGCCAACTCCGGGTGCCAGGTTTACAGTGTGCGCATCACCCCGCTTCTCATAAATGTAAGTCCGCGCTTATTCATTTATTTTATTTGAAAATAATAGGCAAAGCTAAGCCATGTTTAAACTGCACTTTTCCGTTTTGGCACATGTCAGGTGGTGCGGATGGGGTGCAGCCTGACCAATGGTAAACTGAGCGGTTTTCCAATCTGTACACACGGGGCCAGTGCTACCATGCTCAGAATGACCCAACACAGTGACTCATCCCTTTTCAGACCAAAAAGTTTCAACCCCCCCAAAAAATGGGGCCTTTTAGCGTGGTACAAGTGCTGTGGTGTCTCTTTAGATAAGCCATAATACTCTGGGAATCCTTTATCTTGTATGTGCTGCCTGTGGGTACATAGCGTTGGCTATAGCAGTGATTCTCAACCTCAGTCATCAAGTCCCCCCAACGGGCCATGTTTTCAGGTTTTTCCTTTTACTTTGCACAGCTGCTTTAAATCAACATCAGTGACATGGTATTGATAAGTGCTGATTTACACAGGGGTAACACAACTTACAGCGTGACTTTGCAAGGCGATTTGGAGGCGACTTCAGCGTGACTTAAAGTTGCCCCCGGGACAGGCGACTTTGGCTGTGGCCAATCACAGAATAATCGGCTCTGTGGGAGGGAGGGGGTTGCCTGGGTAAACGTGGGAGATACCTGGGTAAATTATTTTATTTTTCCTGTAAAGTCACTTCAATATAGATGGAGATCTGACTTGGAGGCAACTTCCATTGAAATCTCTGGGTACAAGTTGCCTTGAAGTTGCCTTGAAGTAGTACAGGAACCTTTTCTGAAGTCGGAAGAACTTCAATAGTGTACACAAAGATGACTCTCATTCATGTCAATGGAATTTCTTATGTCCAGCGACTTGAGGTCTGACAAGTCGGATCCCTAGTCGCTGTAGTATGAACCGGCACTAAGAACTATTTTATCTACAGTGAGGAGGGAGAAAGTATTTGATCCCCTGCTGATTTTGTGCGTTTGCCCACTGACAAATGATCAGTCTATAATTTTAATGGTAGGTTTATTTTAACAGTGAGAGACAGAATAACAAAAATATCCAGAAAAAGGCATTTCAAAAAAGTTATGAATTGATTTGCATTTTAATGAGTGAAATAAGTATTTGACCCCTGCACAAAACATGACTTAGTACTTGGTGGCAAAACCCTTGTTGGCAATGACAGAGGTCAGACATTTCTTGTAGTTGGCCACCTGGTTTGCACACATCTCATGAGGGATTTTGTCCCACTCCTCTTTGCAGATCCTCTCCAAATCATTATGGTTTTGAGGCTGACATTTGGTAACTGAAAACCTTCATCTCCCTCCACATATTTTCTATGAGATTATGGTCTGGAGACTGGCTAGGCCACTCTAGAACCTTCTATGTGCTTCTTCCTGAGCCACTCCTTTGTTGCCTTGGCTGTGTGTTTTGGGTCATTGTCCTGCTGGGAATACCCATCCGTGATCCATTTTCAATACCCTGGCTGAGGGAAGGAGGTTCTCACCCAAGATTTGACGGTACATGGCCCCGTCCATCATCCCTTTGATGCAGTGAAGTTATTCTATTCCCTTAGCAGAAAAACATTCCCAAAGCATAATGTTTCCACCTCCATATTTGACGGTGGGATGGTGTTCTTAGGGTTATAAGCCGCATTCCTTCTAATATCTAAACACAGCGAGTTGAGTTGATGCCAAAGAGCTCGATTTTGGTCTCATCTGACCACAACACTTTCACCCAGTTCTCCTCTGAATCATTCAGATGTTCATTAGCAAACTTCGGATGGGCCTGTACATGTGCTTTCTTGAGCAGCGTGACCTTGTGGTTGCTGCAGGATTTCAGTCCTTCACGGCGTAGTGTGTTACCAATTGTTTTCTTGTTGACTATGGTCCCAGCTGCCTTCAGATCATTGACAAGATTCTCCTGTGTAGTTCTGGGCTGATTCCTCACCGTTCTCACGATCATTGAAACTCCACGAGGTGAGATCTTCCATGGAGCCCCAGACTGAGGAAGATTGACAGAAATTTTGTGTTTCTTCCATTTGCGAATAATCGCACCAACTGTTGTCACCTTCTCACCAAGCTGCTTGGCGATGGTTTTGCAGCCCATTCCAGCCTTGTGTAGGTCTACAATCTTGTCCTTGACATCCTTGGACCGCTCTTTGGTCTTGGCCATGGTGGAGAGATTGGAATCTGATTGCTTCTGTGGACAGGTGTCTTTTTTTTTTTTTTTTTTTAATACAGGTAACAAGTTGAGATTAGGGGCACCCCCTTTAAGAGAGTGCTCCTAGTCTCAGCTCGTTACCTGTATAGAAGACACCTGGGAGACAGTAATCTTGCTGAGCGATATGCAAATCAATTTAGAACTGTTTTTAAATGTGTTTTTCTGGATTTTTATGTTCTGTCTCTCACTGTTAAAATAAACTAACCGTTAAAATTATAGACTGTTCATTTCTTTGTCAGTGGGTAAATGTACAAAATCAGCAGGGGATCAAATAATTTTTTCCCCTCACTGTAAGTGAAGTTTGCAAAACATGGCCCGTTGGGGGTACTTGAGGACTGAGGTTGAGAACCACTGGGCATATGGGTCAAAAGTGTTGAAAGTATTGAAAGTGTTGGCTTTGTAGCACCTTATAGGGTCTCCACTGGGCCCAAACACTTGGCTGTTTTGTACTTTCTGGCCTTGTCTGAACCTGCCCTCCCTTACATACCTATTGGACCACAGCTATAATGGGCTGCCTCAATGGACAACAGAAGTGTATGTGGAAGACAGGGGTGGGTAAGCGTTGGCACTACCTGGCATTGCCAAAGATATACCCAATCAGAACAGCCAGGCTTTCTAGCACAGTTTGGGCCCTAAAAGCTGCTGCAGATTTGTGTAGGTTTATATGTGGAAACCTTCACAACCTCACCTTCCCTTTGTCACCACTGTGCCTGTATTCCCGTGTTCACTACCATGCCTAAAACCTAACCCCGCACTTGCACCATCGCTGCTGACCCCAATCACCTGTCCCCCCCGCACCACATCTGCACTTTCACCACTGTGCCTGGCCCACATCCTTCTCACCACTTGTTTCACATGTCACCACTTTACCTGCTACTACACCATCGCCCACCCCAGCGATCGCTTACACAGCACCAATGCATACCTAAGCACTCGCCGCCACTATATTAGTGCAAACTTCTGTACTCTCTAGATCAATTTCAATTTCATAACTTAATACCTATCCCTGAAATTCGAAGTCTAGGAAATATAATGGCAGGCAGATATTCGACTGTACAATGTATTGCAAAATTAGTTTTGTTATTACTTTCAACTGGCACATAATTGTATTATTCTCATAATAATTATAAGTAGATGTCCACCCCCTGCATAAGATGTCAAGAGCCCCCTTATCAGAGGTCAAGAGTCCCCCACCCTGCCTTTCATCACAGTGCACCCCCCTTACCTTATGCTGCTGCCAGGAAGAAGCTGGGGATGGAGCTTCAAAGCAGAAAGTGCAAGGTCTGGAGGAGGACCAGAGGAGGGCTGGAGTCAGCTGTATGCTAAGACCAGGGGAGGCAGAGACGAGGGAGTGCTAAAGCTGCAGGGAGATGCAGATTCTGTAAGAGGAATTCTGTCATCCTCTCTGCTGAGAACTGCTGAGACAAGGTGGGGTCAGAGACTAGGGGGGATGCCACAGCTGCAGGAGAGGAGCGAGGGCCACATGAAATGTCCTGGTGGCCCGGATTTGGCCTGTGGGCCTTGCGTTTGACACATGTGCTCTAGGTAATGTCAATATTCCCATTGCACTGGTTCCTGGAATGGGCTCAGAGGTAGCGAGTGCTCCAGCAACAGCTAGCAGGAGACTGAAGACCTCACAAGTCAATGTACATTATTGCCAACACACCACAGATCATCAAGTGTCCTCCTAAAAGCTTTACTGAAGAATGGTCAGATCACCAAGGCCATAGTGCAACGTTTCAAAGCCGTGAAGGACCCCTTTGTAATCACATGCCTGACGAAGGGGTCTTGCGTGGCTCTGAAGTGTTGCACTATGTGCTTTTGTGATGTGATCAGATGACACCTGATGATCTGCGGTGTGCCGGCAAATATGTACATTGACTTCAGTGCTCTCTACCACTGCAGAGAACCCATTCAAGGAACAGACAGACGTTTTGTTAGTGGTTATATATAATACCATATTGTTTTATATATGTACAGTGAGGGGAAAAAAGTATTTGATCCCCTGATGATTTTGTACATTTAAAATGATCAGTCTATAATTTTAACCACTTAAGGACCGAGCCTCTTTCTGAGATTTGTTGTTTACAAGTTTAAAAACTGTTTTTTTTTTTTTGCTAGAAAATTACTTAGAACCCCCAAACATTATACATTTTTTTTTTTTTTCCTAACACCCTAGAGAATAAAATGGCGGTCGTTGTAAACTTTCTGTCACACTGTATTTGCGCAGAGGTCTTGCAAGCTAACTTTTTTTTGAACTAGAAAAAATAAGACAACAGTAAACAAAACATATGAATAATAAGAATTGGTGGTCTGCTAGCCTGCCAACAACCTAAATAGCATTGCAGAAAAGGGAATGCATAAAAATGCATTCAATGGACGCCCCCTTGGACTTTTGAGGACAGGAAAAAATATATATATAAAGAGTAGATGAGTATAAAAGGCAAAAAGAAATGCCAACTTTATTAATATACAAAAATATAAAATTGTAGGAGAAATTTTAAGTCAAATACAATACAAAAGTGCATCAATGATAAACATAGAAGTTTGTTACGCATATATATATGTATCACCCAAAGCTGGTAATCCAAAGTCTTGCTCAAGACTTTTGAATTGCACAGCTTCTATCCCGACATGTTTCGGAAAATCGCATTGAAGTGTACTTTTCCTTCTTCAGGGGTAATTTATAGAAGGGTGTACTATTGTTGTATCTGTAACACAAATATATACGTATATATCATTTATTATAATATAGGCATCAACAGTGTAGTTTGGAGCCTAATAATATCAAAGAAAATGATGTGGAATACTGTCCTCAAAAGTCCAGGGGGGCGTCCATTGAATGCATTTCTATGCATTCCCTTTTCTGTAAGACAACAGTAAAGTTGGCCCAATTTTTTTTTTTATATTGTGAAAGATCATGTTACGCCGAGTAATTTCATACCCAACATGTCGCGCTTCAAAATTGCGCCCGCTCGTGGAATGGCGACAAACTTTACCCTTAAAAATCTCCATAGGCGACGTTTAAAAAATTCTTCAGGTTGCATGTTTTGAGTTACAGAGGAGGTCTAGGGCTAAAATTATTGCTCTCACTCTACCGATCGCGACAATGCCACACATGTGTGGTTTGAACACCGTTTTCATATGCGGGCGCTACTCACGTATGCGTTCGCTTCTGCACACGAGCTCGGCGGGACGGGGCGGGTTTAAAAAAAAATGTTTTTCTTATTTATTTTACCTTTTTTTCATTTTTTATTTTTACGCTGTTCTTTTAAAAAAAAAAAAAAGTGTCACCTTTTTTCCTATTACAAGGAATATAAACATCCCTTGTAATAGAAAAAAAGCATGACAGGACTTCTTAAATATGAGATCTGGGGTCAAAAAGACCTCAGATCTCATATTTACACTAAAATGCAATAAAAAAAATACATTTTGTCATTTAAAAAAAAAAAAAATATGGCCCTTTTAAGAGCTATGGGGGGAAGTGAAGTTTTGACGTTGCTTCCGCCCTGCAATGGTATGGAGACGGGTCGGGGCCATCTTCCCCTCACTCGTCTCCATATCCAGGAAGGAGAAGCATCCGATCGCCTCCGCCGCTGCTGACGGCTCTGGTAAGCGACAGAGGGCACCGGAGCATGGTGAGGGGGGCGGCCCCTTTCCTGCCGCCGATAAAAGTGATCTCGCGGCGAATCCACCGCAAAGACCACTATTATCAGAAACCGGACCGCCGGCCGAAGAAGAGGATACCGGGGTTATGGCGGCTAGCTGCTGCCATAACAAAGATCAAAGTTAGGACATATATCCAAAGCTGCAGTTCCTAGCACCAAGTGGCCCCGAGATACGGGGCCCCAAATTTGGTTCAGAAAATGTCATTCTCTGCTGCAGAAAAGTGCTTGACGTTTTCTGAACCGATTTTTGAGGCCCTGTATCTTGGGGCCACTTGGTGCTAGAAACCCCAGCTTTAGATATGTTGTGGTGCCATTTCCACTGGGTTTGCACACCAAATTTGGGGTTCCTAGCACCAAGTGGACCTGAGATACGGGGCCCCAAAGTCAGTTCGGAAAATGAAATTTTTTGCTGCAGAAAAGCCACTTGGTGCTGGAAACCCCAGCTTTGGATATTTTATGGTGCTAGTTCCACTGGGTTTGCACACCAAATTTGGGGTTCCTAGCACCATCATTTCGGGACCCTTTGGGTTCAGAGACCCCAAATTTTGGCTGCAGCTAGGGGGCATCTAGAAACCCTTAATTAGCGAGTTTGACGTTTGGGGGACCTATGGCTGCAAATGGGCACAGTGAGGCTGCAAATGGGCATTGTTGACCCTCTTTTCCACTTACAGTAGCTGCGCATTTCTCACCCTCGTCTTATACTCGGGTCAATAAGTTTTTCCCATTTTTTTTGTGGTAAATTAGGGCCTCGACTTATACTCGAGTATATACGGTGTATATATATGTATATTAAATAATGTTTGGTGGTTCTGAGTAATTTTCTAGCAAAAAAAAATATGATTTTTACATGTAGGAGACAAATGCCAGAATTGGCCTGGGTGGTGCATGGTTAAAAAAAAAAACATACAAAACATTAATTGGATTAAAGAAAATAAAAAAACAACCCAAAGCCATTTTAGTTTCCCTTTACTTGGATGGTGAGTGGTTCAGGTGGGTTGGGGGGTGGGGGGGGGTTAAGTGTATGTATATTCATTCCTAATTAGATCTACTTCAGGTGTTGGAGACGTTGGTACATTTCAGAAAGCCCCATGAGGACTGTGGCTCCAGAAATGAATGTCCCGGGGTGCGGGGTGTTTATGGGAAATGTTAAAAGAATAAAAAGTGCCTCTTTTACACACCGGCCTCACACTCCTCTCCTGTGGTTTTGGCGGAGCTCTTCTTTAGACCAAAGCATTTCTCTTTGCTGAGACCCCATAGGAGTTGTGTTCTCCTCCCCCGCTGTGTTATGTTCAGGAATTTTTCTCCTCTGTGCTCCACCCCTGGAATGTCCCCGAGTTCATGACATGGAAAATCCTCCATTATCGCCGGGCTGGGGAAACGCTTCAATAACAATTGTGCTTATGAAAGTAAAAGCAGCCAGCAGCGTGGGTTTGATTTAAATCACTAGTAAAAAGGCTCGATTTTAAAACAACTCAATTTAAAGTGGAGGGCCACCCTAAAATAAAAAATCGCATGAAAAATCTTTAAAAGAATAAAAAAAAAAAAAATTAGAAAAATTTTTTTTTTTTAAACTTACCTGAAGCCTTGTTGCTAGGCAGTCTTCGTAATCTGCCTCTTCCTATTCCGCGGCGTGTCCTGCTCCTCGGTGAGCGGCCCCGTTGCCTTCTGGGAACTGTGTGTGTTCCCAGAAAACCACGGGGCCATTCACAGATCGTTGCGCGTGCGCAGTAGGAAACTGCCAGTGAAGCCGCAAGGCTCCACTGCCTGTTTCCCTTAGTTAGGATGGCGGTGCCGGGACCCCAGAGCCGAGGGACGAGTCGGCCTCGGGCGGCCGACATCGCAGGCACCCAGGACAGGTAAGTCTACTTATTTAAAGTCAGCAGTGTTTGTAGCTGCTGACTTTAAAAAAATTTTTCGCTGGTGGGAATCCCGCTTTAAATCATAATTTTTAAAGAGCAGCTGTCATCTCTGTCCTGCAGTGGCTCCTCCTCCTCTGACCCGCTATTGACTCACCGACAGTCCCATTCACTTTAATGGGACGGCTGGTGAAGCGGCGGTGACACAACAAGGTGAGGGACGTGGCGGCAGCAGGTGAGTGGATGTCCGCTAACAGGCGCTGCCATGATGGATCTGAAATGACAGGTGCTCTTTAAATGTAAGGACTTATTCTTGCTGGTAGTTAGAATCTTCATTATTTGCAAACCAAATGAAGGTTTCCTATTTAGAATAATAAGCTGTCAGGTTAGTAAAACAGCGATATCAGAACTGATTCAGTCATACAGTTTGTAGTGTACATAGATTTGCAAAACAATGGAATAAAGGAATATTCCTGAACTTTGTTTTATCTCATGGTTACTGTGACATTGTGTGAATGCGTCAATGCAGTGCATGTTATCTCAGGTTGCAGAGCTTGTACTCATTGAATGAGTTTACCAAAAATGTCAATATTGCAAAATATACAGCCTCATGGTACATCAATAAGATCTATTTCATGCTGAATAAACTAAATTATTAATGTATCTTAAGTGGAAAACTATCTTTAGATAGATTTTTACTCCAAAAGCATTTTATTAAAATAATTTTGATAAAAAAAAAAAAAAAATCAATTTAAATAAAAAAAATCCTTTTTTTTTTTTACTTTCTTTTTTTTTTTTTTTTATAATTGATTTATATCCACCCTGGCAGACAGTAGTATGCCCTGTGCTCTTCCATCCCTTACTGTAAATCGGGGCAGGCAGCCCTGGAGAGGTGGTGATCTACCTGAACATCACAGAAGAGGTCAAAGGTCACCGGGGTGCAGCCTCGTTTTTTTTTTTTTTTTTTTTTTCTTCCTTAAACACTCCCCTACAGGGCACTTTCACCCCCTTCCTGCCCAGCCCAATTTTCAGCGCTGTCGCACTTTGAATGACAATTGCGCGGTCATGCAACACTGTACCCAAACTAAATTTTTATCATTTTCTTTTTTCTTTTTTTTTTGAGATAGACAGAGCTTTCTTTTGGTGGTATTTAATCACCACTGGGGGGGGGGGGGGTTATTTTTTGCTAAGCAAATAAAAAAAACAGAAAATTTGAAAAAAATAAATAAATATAAAAAAAGCTTTTCTTCGCTTTCTGCTATAAAATTTTGTAAAGTAATTTTTTTTCTCCTTCACTGGTGTGTGCTGATGAGGTGGCACTGATAGGCAGCATGAATGAGCACTGATAGGCAGCAATAATGTGCATTGATAGGTGGCACTGATGTGTATTGATGGGCAGCACTGATGATCACTGATTATCAGCGCAGACCCCCCCCCCCCTCCCCCCCCGGTCAGGAAAGCCGCTTATTGTCTCTCCTCTACTCAAGCTGACAGCGATATCCGGCACTTCCTATTTACACTGTGATTGGACACAGCTGATCACATGCTAAAGAGCCTACGTAATTGGCTCTTTACCATGACCCCCCCCTGGGGGCGCGCACGTGTGGCATGTTCTGAAGGACATTTTATGACCTCCAGTAAGAACAATTAAACCACTACCCAGCCGTCATATTACTATAGGCCGGACAGGATGTGGTTAAGGAGATAACTCAGCAAGGCCTTATTAAAATGCATCTGAATACCACATCGTTTTTAATATTCAAAGCAAACTCCTCCATCCATGTCTCAATGCTTTATTTTGATGAGCAATCACTTTGGAAAAACACCACCCTAGCATTCCTAGCCGTGACCATCTTGAGTAAGGGCAAATGATTCATGTAGCCTTTACTTCCTGGAATCCATCTACCCTTAGCTCAGGCATGCAGGCAGGAGTGTGTGCTTAGCTGGGAAAACCCCTCCTCCTGAAGATACAAAGATACCTGGGGATGTATGACTTAACCCCTTCCCGCCGAGCGTACGCAGATGTGCGTACTCGGCTTTCGGGGGTTATACCGGGATGATGCCCGCAGCTGCAGGCATCATCCCGGTACTGTTTTTTTAGAGCCGGCGATTGGCTTTCCTGGTATAACAACCGATGCGGCTAAAAGCCGCTCGGCTGTTATACCGAAGGAGCGGGATGTCCCGCCGCTCTTACCGGGCCTCCCGTTCCATCAGGAGGCTCGATGACCAATCGGCTGCCTCCGGCGGCTGGGGGCAGGCTGGAACGAAGCTGTGGGCGGCTTCGTTCCAGCCTCCTAATCGTAAACACGGAAGCGACGTCATGACGTCACTTCCCGTTTACTCGGCTGCCAATGGCGCCGGTTTTAAAAAAAAATACACAGTATTCAGAATCGCCGTTTTCGGCGATCTGAATACTTTGAAGTGTAAAGGAGGGATGGGGGGTCTTTTAGACCCCCCATCCCTCCATAAAGAGTACCTGTCACCACCTATTACTGTCACAAGGGATGTTTACATCCTTTGTGACAGCAATAAAAGTCATCAAATTTTTTTTTTTTTTTAAACACAATTTATAAATATAAAAATAAATACAATAAGAAAAAAAAAAAACTTTTTAAAGCGCCCCCGTCCCTGCGAGCTCTCGCAGCAAAGAAAACGCATACGGAAGTCGCGCCCCCACATATGTAAACGGTGTTCAAATCACACATGTGAGGTATCGCCGCGATCGTCAGAGTGAGAGCAATAATTCTAATAACCGACCTCCTCTGTAAGTCTAACCTGGTAACCGTAAAAAAAATTTAAAGCGTCGTCTGTGGAAATTCTTAGGTACCGTAGTTTGTCGCCATTCCACGAGTGCGTGCAATTATAAAGCGTGACATGTTTGGTATCTATTTACTCGACGTAACATCATCTTTCACATTATACAAAAAAATTGGGGTAACTTTACTGTTTGTTTTTTTTTTTAAATTCATGAAAGTGTCCCTTTTCCCAAAAACTTGCGTTTAAAACACCGCTGCACAAATACCGTGTGACATAAAATATTGCAACAATCGCCGTTTTATTCTCTAGATTCTCTGCTAAAATATATATATATTTTATATATAATGTTTGGGGGTTCTAAGTAATTTTCTAGCAAAAAAATATGGATTTTAACTTGTAAACACCAAATTTCAAAAATAGTCTTAATCATGAAAGGGACAATATTCCTAGGCCTGGAAACCTGGAAGTAACTGAAGAAACGGCTCCGCTGATGTCAATCTGCCATGTGGGGAGGATAGAGAGAGCAGCGCTGCTCTTGTGCACAGTGAGAGGGATGGATTGTGCACAGTGATTTTATTTATTTTTTTTTTTTTTTTTACTCTTGTATGGCTGACCGCCTGTTAATTGAAGCAGCCAGTTGTGTGAATGTGGCAGACGAGGCATTCAGCCAAAAGCTCCTAGGACACATTAGTCAGAAGTGTACTTGTACCAGTCTCATTAGACCACTTTACCTGTGTAATCGTTGTCATGTGATGTGTGTACAGCCGTTCAGGGCTGCAAGTAGTGTTTACATGTTATTTAACCCATTCCTGTTTTTCCAGCTCGAGTTCCGTGTGAAAGAAGAAGATAGAGGCAGCATTCAGGTGGAGTGGACAATGGGGAACTTTACGGACCTCGATCTTCAGGTGCAACCAAAAACTAAGCTGGAGGTCAGTGAGTAAGTTCTGCAGCTTCAACTTCTCGTTCCTATTGTGGTCCTCTGTGTTCACAAATAAAGCACAGATGTTAACACAGGTGCTCACCCTATCTTGGCAGCCGTCTCCACTATATACGGTTGTGCTCATAAGTTTACATACCCTGGCAGAATGTATGATTTCTTAGTCATTTTTCAGAGAATATGAAGGATAACACAAAAACTTTTCTTTCACTTATGGTTAGTGTTTGGCTGAAGCCATTTATTATCAATCAACTGTGTTTACTCTTTTTAAATCATAATGACAACAGAAACTACCCAAATGACCCTGATCAAAAGTTTACATACCCTGGTGATTTTGGCCTGATAACATGCACACAAGTTGACACAAAGGGGTTTGAATGGCTATTAAAGGTAACCATCCTCACCTGTGATCTGTTTGCTTGTAATTAGTGTGTGTGTATAAAGGGTCAATGAGTTTCTGGACTCCTGACAGACCCTTGCATCTTTCATCCAGTGCTGCACTGACAATTCTGGATTCTGAGTCATGGGGAAAGCAAAAGAATTCTCAAAGGATCTGCGGGAAAAGGTAGTTGAACTGTATAAAACATTAAAGGGATATAAAAAGATATCCAAGGAATTGAGAATGCCAATCAGCAGTGTTCAAACTCTAATCAAGAAGTGGAAAATGAGGGTTTCTGTTGAAACCAAACCATGGTCAGGTAGACCAACTAAAATTTCAGCCACAACTGCCAGGAAAATTGTTTGGGATGCAAAGAAAAACCCACAAATAACTTCAGGTGAAATACAGGACTCTCTGAAAACATGTGGTGTGGCTGTTTCAAGATGCACAATAAGGCACTTGAAGAAAGATGGGTTGCATGCTCAAGTTGCCAGAAGAAAGCCATTACTATGCAAATGCCACAAGCCTCAAACCTTCTGGCACAAAGTAATTTGGAGTGATGAGACCAAAATTGAGCTTTTTGGCCACAACCATAAACACTACATTTGGAGAGGAGTCAACAAGGCCTATGATGAAAGGTACACCATTCCTACTGTGAAACCCGGAGGTGGATCACTGATGTTTTGGGGATGTGTGAGCTACAAAGGCACAGGAAATTTGGTCAAAATTAGTGGCAAAGTGAATGCAGTATGTTATCAAAAAATACTGGAGGAACATTTGCATTCATCAGCCAGGAAGCTGCGCATGGGACGTACTTGGACATTCCAACGTGACAATGATCCAAAACACAAGGCCAAGTCGACCTGTCATTGGCTACAGCAGAATAAAGTGAAGGTTCTGGAGTGGCCATCTCATTCTCCTGACCTCAATATCATTGAGCCACTCTGGGGAGATCTCAAACATACAGTTCATGCAAGATAGCCCAAGAATTTACAGGAACTGGAGGCTTTTTGCCAAGAGGAATGGGCAGCTTTACCATCTGAGAAGATAAAGAGACCCTCATCCACATATACCACAAAAGACTTCAAGCTGTCATTGATGTTAACAGGGACAATACACGATATTAAGAACTGGGGTACGTAAACTTTTGATCAGGGTCAGCTGGGTAGTTTCTGTTCTGATTATGATTTAAAAAAAAAAAAGTAAACACAGTTGATTGATAATAAATGGCTTCAGCCAAACACTAATCATAAGGGAAAGAAAAGTTTTTGTGTTATCATTCATATTCTTTGAAAAATTTGCAAGAAATCATAAATTCTGCCAGGGTATGTAAACTTATGAGCACAAGTGTAGCTGTCATATCCTCTCTTCAATGGTCATGAAGTTTAGAACTGTTTTTAATGATAGATTGTACACCGAGCAGGGCCCTCTGCTTCCTACTGTATTAAATTGTTTTGTAACTGTACTGTCCACCCTTATGTAGTAAAGCGCTATATAAATCCTGTATTATTATAATAATAATAATAATTAAAAGAGGAGTTATTTGGTTGTTTTTTTCCAGAATCATACTTACCTAGGTGGATGCAGCATCTGTCCACCGTTGGCTCTAACACTGAGAACCGAGCGATCTATCGCCACCGATCGCTTGGCTCTGGGAGCTCCCTGAGCAGAGATCACATGAGTGCTGTTCGTTCTGTGACCCGTTTTCAGCAGACAGCGGACCCGCCGTCAGCTGACAAGACAGAGCCAGTCCAGGCTTGGGCAAGATTGCAACAGCTCTCTGTTCTGCGCCACCCCCCCCCCCCCCCCCCCCCCCCACTGGAGCGCTGGGCTGTGGAGGGGGCAGGAGCGGCCGGCTCAGGCTCTCAGGGGCTCAGTGAGAGGCTGAGATGGGTGCCAGTCCAGGCACGGGCAAGATTGAGACAATGTAACTGTAATGCTCTTCGGGCTCCAGTGCAAACAATTAATACGTGCTTAGTTTTTTCTTTTTCATGTATGAAACATCTTTATTAAAGTGGTTATAAAGCCTAAACATTATACCGTAATGCATTTCTTGCATTAAAGTAAAAAAATGTTTTAACATCAGTATTGCCCCCACCCCCCTCCTCCTCTTCCTTCTCTTTTTTTACTTACCTGAGCCCTCATCTGATCCAGCCCAGTGCACGTCTGCTGCTCTATTCTCCCCTCCCTTCCATCCATTGGCCCAAGCTGTTGTCAAGCCAGTGATGAAGGAGCAGAGGGTGGAACCAAGTCCTACAGTGTTTAAAGCCTGCACTAGTGCAGCTTTCTGGGGGGGGCACTCAGTGGAGGGGAGGAGCCAGAAGCGCCGGCGGGGCACTTAAGTAGAGGGGGTTTGGGGCCACTCTCTGCAATTCCATTGCACACCATAGGTACGTATAAACCTGTTTGTTATCGTAAAGCGGAGTTCCACCCAAAAATAGAACTCCCGCTTTAAGTGCAGGTGACCCCCTGACATGCCACATTTGACATAGAGCTGCACGATTCTGGCCATAATGAGAGTCACGATTTTTTTGCTTAAAAGATGGATAACGATTCTCTCGTGATTTTTACGGCGTAACATCCTCTTTCACATTAAAACAATTTAAAAATTGGGCTAACTTTACTGTTTCAATTTTTTTTTTTTTTTTTTCTATTCATTGGAGTGTATTTTTTGCGTTTGAAAGACCGCTAGGCAAATACAGTGTGACAAAATATTGCAGCAATTGCCATTTTATTCCCTAGGGTCTCTGCTAAAATATATATAATGTTTGGGGGTTCCAAGTAATTTTCTAGCAAAAAATATTGATTTTAACTTAAGAAAGAAGTGTCAGAAAAAGATTTAGACTTTTAAGTGGTTAAACTTCCTGCATTTACACGTTGTTAAAAACTTAGCAGGCTGCCTGGATTATTTTTTCATACAGAAGTTTATCCCTTTGATCTAAGAAGGAAGTTAGTTACAATGTTTCATGTTAAAAACGTGGCAGACTGCCCGGATTTTTTCTTTTGACAGCTGAGTGAGAAGATAAGTCTCTCCACTTGTTATATGAAAGAATTGGCAAGCTCTGCAATAGAGATCGTCAGGGGGGTTGAATCGAGATCACGTTTTTTAAACGATTAATTGTGCAGCTCTAATTTGGCATGTCACTTTTTTTGGGGGGGGGGCGCAGATACCCTCTTTTTCAGCTCTCACTTCCTCCGGAAGCACCGTGGCACCATAAGAAAGATCACCTCTCCCCCCTCCCTCCCTGCAATCATCTGGGACACATCACAGGTCCCAGATGATTGCCCGACCAGTCGCAGTGTGGCTTGCGCATGGCAAGTGCGTGCCTGGCTGTGAACCCACAGCCGGACGCCCACAGTGTCAATGCCGGCGCCGCAGAGAGGAGGGGGAGAGGAGCGGCGTTTCGTTCGTCCGCATTGCCGGACCCTGGACAGGTAAGTGTCCGATTTTTAAAAGTCAGCAGCTGCACTTTTTGTAGCTGCTGACTTTTTTATGGGTGGAACTCCGCTTTAACCACTTCCCGCAAATCGACGTACCTGTACTTCGCTTTCAGGAAGTGGTTGTACCGGGGTGACGCCTCCAGTATACAAAAATTATGATTTTGAATACTTTTAAATGCAAAGGAGGAGGTCTTTTAGACCCCCCACCCCGATCCTTCCGTAAAGAGGAACTGTCACCACCTATTACTGTCACAAAGGATGTTCTTATGACAGTAATAAAAGTTATCAGATTTTTTTTTTTACAAAGTGACATTGTAAAAAAAAAAAATTCTAATAATAAAAATAAGAAATAAAAAATGTAATCCCTCTCCCCCCCGTCACTGCGCGTCAAAGAAAACTCATATGTAAGTCGCGCCTGCAAATGTAAACCTCAAATCACCTCAAATCACACATTTGAGGTATCGCCTCCTCTGTAACTCTAAACTGGTAAACGTTAACATTTTTTAAAGCGTCACCTTTGGAGATTTTTTAAGTACCATAGTTTGTCGCCATTTCAAGAGTGTGCGTAATTTTCAACCGTAACATGTTTGGTATCTATTTACGCAGCGCAACCTTGTCTTTCATGTTAGACAAAAAAATTGGGCTAGCTTTACTTTTTTTTTTTTTTTTTTTTTTTATTATTATTATTATTCAGTGAAGTGTATTTTTTCCCAAAAAAATTGCAATTGAAAGACTACTGCGCAAATACCGTGTGACATAAAATATTGCAATGACTGCCATTTAATTCTCCAGAGTCTTTGCTTTAAAAAAAAAAAAAAAAAATTATATATATTATATATAATGTTTGGAGGTTCTAAGTAATTTTCTAGCAAAAATACTGATTTTTAACTTGTAAGCAACAAGTGCCAGAAATAGGCTTACAATCACTTTAAATTTTTACAGAAAGTGAAATATGCCCTTTATTGGAATGAGAATGCCAACTGCGGGTTGCAAGGGTCCTTCAGTGTTGTTTTTAACAAATACTGTATTTATTGGCGTATAACACTCACTTTTTCACCATGAAAATCAGGTGCAAATACCATGTGCGTGTTATACGCCAATACTTCAATTTTAGCTGCCTCGGAGGGGACAGGGAGGGGAGCAGGATGAGCGCCATCACATTACATACAGTGAGAATCTCCTTTTTACTTGGTGGCCTCTGTAATAGGAAGTCCTGTCTCCTGGGCCACCATTGGACCACTATTCTGTCTATCATAGGAGATTCTCACTGTATGTAATCTGTTGACACTCATCCCTCCCTGTTCCCTCTAGGCTGCAGATGGGCATCAATCAGGCTGCACTGATAAGGCTGCTGCATTGAAGGCAATGGTGAAGCTGCTGCATTGATGGCAATGGTAAAGGCTGTTGCATTGATGGCAATGGTAAAGGCTGCTGCATTGATGGCAATGGTGAGGCTGCTGTATTGATGTGGACTGATGAGTGAGGCTGCATTGATGGCACTTGTGAGGCTGCAGATGGGAACTGACCCTTTTTTGCTTCAAAGTTCCTTATTTAAAATGTAAGTTTTTTTTTCTGAAACTTCCCTCTTAAAATGAATGTGCGTGTTATACGCCGATAAATACGGTACATCATATTGTGTAATCAGTTACAATAACTGGCTATAAATTAAATACTATAATATGCTTCTAAAGTGAAGGAATTAAGAAACAATAGGATCAATTAAAGGAAGACTAACAAAAAGGTTATAAAATAATTCAAACTATTAATTTTTTATAGCCTTTTGTTTTAGTGTTTCTTTGATTCTTGTTAGTATTACTTAATTAAAACATTTTGTATGCATCATAAAATTTTAATAGACTTTTGTGACTATTGTTTACATAATATAATGTATGTGTTTGTAGCCTGTAAGAAGGGGGACCCTTGCAACCCCCAAAAGGTGTTGGCTCTCATTTCATTAATCATGTTAGGAAAAAACATTCTGGACTCTATGACCTTTGGTGTGGCATCTTTACTGCTTCCTAAATATTTTGACTTTTCCCAGACCCCCCCCCCAGTTTCTTGGGGGGGTGCTCTGGTACATGTGAGAGCAGCCTTACCAAAGCACGTCAGCTTGATTAATGAGATGGTCATTCCCAATAATTGATATTAATAATAGGAGATCTAGTGCCTCTTATAGATATACACTGAAAGAAGAAGCCTAAAGAAGCCCATAGATGATTTGAAAATGACATAATTCCCCGATCAACACATTCAGTGCCTTCCGCAGCACTATTGTGTTCTGCTGGTGGGAAGGCTCAGGGAGCCTTCCCAGCCAGCAGAACACATTGATTACTGCTAGTGGCTCTAAGCCGCCTGCGGTAATTTGCATGTAAATAATCCAACAGGCTGGTTATACCCAAGTCATCAATGGATCGACTTGGGTACAATCAGCCTGCCCAAACATAGATCGTATCTTGGTGCCTGCCAAACCAACCGAATTTCAATCCATGTATGGCCGGTTTTAGGCCCAAAGTATTCCTTGGTTATCCATTGTTCATAAGCTCTTGTAGCAGCCAAGAGTTTCCCTTATTTGAACTGGGAACACTTGGTAAGCATTTGCAAACATTTAAAGCGGAGCTCAACCCAAAAGTGGAAGCTCCACTTGTATGCCTCCTCGCCCTCTGCCTCCACATTTTGCACCTTTTTGGGGGGGGAGCGGGTACCTGTTTTTGACGGGTACCCGTTCCCACTTCTGGCTCAGTGCGCTGGAAATCCAGCCCCTTTCCCTGCAGCCGGCCTATTCACAAAGTGCAGCTTGCTTTGCTCATGTGCAGTAGGAAACCAGCTGCAAAGCTTCACTGTTGGTTTCCCTTAGTCAAGATGGCGGTGCCAGCACCCGAAATATCCGCTCACCTGAGCACACCGCTGCATTCCGGGATGGGTAAGGGCCTTAATATTAAAAGTCTGCATCTACAGTATTTGTAGCTGCTGACTTTGATTTTTTTTTCTGAAGAAGCCTGGAGCTCCTCTTTAAGCAATTTTTAGGTCTTTTGAAAACCTTTTTTTTATTCATATAATATTAGCATCTTTTTCTAGCTGTAATTATTTCCTTTGAAAAAAGGATATAGCAGGTATTAATTTGCATGTTCATTGTATGAGTGTAGAGGGAAGAAAAGAATTCTGTACGCTCTGATGAATCCTAGGAAATGGTAGCTTTATGCCTAGAGAAGCTGTAGGCCTCCTGCAGGCATCTGATAGAAAGAGGCCGATGTGACAGTTGACAGCCACAACCAGAAGAACCAACCACAAAGCCAAACCAATCACATAGATGTGTAAAATGTCTGCAGAGAATGGCGCTTTACAGTCTGAAACCTTTTTATGACTTCACACCGAGTTTCTCTGCTGTTAGTAATCTACTTAGTTACACTTTATGGCCAAAGTTTGTGGACAACTCAATGTGCTATTTGGACATCTTATTCCAAAACGTAGGACAGTAATTCCCCCCTTTGGGACTTCAAAGGCTCGTTTACACTTGCTTCAAAATGTGCCATTTGACCGGATTCTTGAAAGCGTTCTGAATGCCAATCAAGATGTCTGTCACTAAATAAAATTGTTATCTTACAATCCAGTTCATGCGTTGTGTTTGCTTTGCCGAGTGAGGTGTCAGCAGAGCTGGGGGTACTAGTGAGCAAGGGATCTGCTGAATGAAGGTACTAATAAGCTGGGGAACTGCTTAACAAGGGTACCAATAAGCTGGGGATCTGCTGAACCAGGGCACTAATTAGCCGGGGAACTGCTGAACGAGGTTACTAATAAGGCCCCTTTCATACTGCCACTTCGACACGATTTTGCTGCGATTTCAGGGAATGCCTGTGTAAACTTGTGTCAACTCGCACCAAAGTCGGACCAAAGTAGTACAGGAACTACTTTTGAAGTTGGTGCAACTTGAAGTCGCACAGATATGAATGGTATTCATTGGAAATCATGGGGTACAACTTGTCATGCGACTTTGCAGTCCCAAGTCGCAGGACAAGTCGCACAAGTGTGAAAGGGGCCTAAGCTGGGGATCTGCTGAATGAGGGTACTAATAAGCTTGGGATCTGGTGAATGAGGATACGAATAGGCTGGGGATCTGCTGAACAAGGGTACCAATAAGCTGAGGATCTGCTGAACCAGGGCACTAATTAGCTGGGGAACTACTAAATGAGGGTACTAAATAGCTGGGGAACTGCTAAATGAGGGTACTAAATAGCTGGGGAACTGTTAAACGAGGGTACTAATTAGCTTGGGAACTGCTGAACGAGGGTACTAATTAGCTGGGGAACTGCTGAACGAGGGTACTAATAAGCTGTGGATCTGCTGAACGAGGGTACTAATAAGCTTGGGTTCTGGTGAATGAGGATACTAATAGGCTGGGGATCTGCTGAACAAGGATACCAACAAGCTGAGGAACTGCTAAACGAGGGCACTAATTAGCTGGGGAGCTGCTGAATGAGGGTACTAATAAGGCCCCTTTCACACCGCGACTTCGACATGATTTTGCCGTGATTTCAGGGAATGCCTGTGTAAACTTGTGTCAACTCGCACCAAAGTCGGACCAAAGCAGTACAGAGACTACTTTTGAAGTTGGTGCGACTTGAAGTCGCACAGATATGAATGGTACTCATTGGAAATCATGGGGTACAACTTGTCATGTGGCTTTGCAGTCCCAAGTCGCAGGACAAGTCACACAAGTGTGAAAGGGGCCTAAGCTGGGGATCTGCTGAACGAGGGTATTAAGCTGAGGATCTGCTGAATGAGGGTACTAATAAGCTGGGGATCTGCTGAACGAGGGTACTAATAAGCTGGGGATCTGCTGAACGAGGGTATTAAGCTGGGGATCTGCTGAACGAGGGTATTAAGCTGGGGATCTGCTGAACGAGGGTACTAATAAGCTGGGGATCTGCTGAACGAGGGTACTGATAAGCTGGGGATCTGCTGAACCAGGGCACTAATAAGCTGGGGATCTGCTGAACGAGGGTACTAATAAGCTGGGGATCTGCTGAACCAGGGCACTAATAAGCTGGGGATCTGCTGAACGAGGGTACTAATAAGCTGGGGAACTGCTGAACCAGGGCACTAATAAGCTGGGGATCTGCTGAACGAGGGTACTAATAAGCTGGGGAACTGCTGAACAAGGGTACTAATAAACTGGGGATCTGCTGAACAGGGGTAATAATGAGGTGGGGATCTGCTGAGTGGGGGTTTACTGGGCCCCTTTAAAACAAATAGAAAAATAAACACACATAGGGCATTTGCCAAACTTCATTAAAGCTTCAAAAAAGCATCACGGAAGCATCAGAAACAAATCAAAAAGCATGTTGAAGCTCTAATATGTGTTAAAGCTGAAGCAAGTGTAAATGAACCCCAACAGCCACCACTCCCCTGGGAAGGTTTTCCACAAGATGTAGGAGTTTATCTGTGGGAAGTTTTATCCATTCAGCCAAAAGAACATTTGTGGGGTTAGATTCTGACGTTGGGACAAAAAGACCTGGTTTGCTATTGGTATTTCCAGTTCATCCCATAGGTTCTTTGGGGGTTGAGGTTAGGGCTCTTTGCAGGCCACTCCTTGTTGTTCCACACCAAACCTATCCTACTATATGTTTCATGGCCCTGGCATGTACACACGGGCACAGTAATGCTGGAACAGAAGAGGTTCTTCCACAAACTGTAACCATACAGACATTTGCTGTAGCTTTAACAGTATTCTTCACAAGAGAGACCTGAAGTAAATCATTTGAAGAGGTTTCCCTATACTTTTGGCTATAAAATGTGTCAAGGTGGAAAGAAAGATGCTTCAGTGGTCGTATTGGCACATTGACAGGGCTCTCATGCAATTGTTACCATTAACCAAAACGGATGGTGAGCAACCACCCGAATTTGCCCTTACTTGCCAGGTGAACCATCATTTGTGGATTGCCCAATCTGTTGGGTTTGACTTCTGCAAACAAGCAGTCTGACAGTTCAGGTTTCCCTAAGTGACCTGGAGGGTGATGTTCAAGTGTATTTGAACCCTAAAAAATCGTATTTGCTTCCTTTTTTGTACTGTTAAAGTGGTAATAAAGTCTATTTTTATTATTTATACCTACAGGTGAGCCTATATTGAAGGCTTTCCTGTAGGTACATGGGTTTGAGATATTTACTGCAGACACTTTACCCCTTTCCTGCCCAGGCCAATTTTCAGCTTTCTGCGCTATTGCACTTTGAATGACAATTGCACAGTCCTGTAACACTGTACTCCATAAGAATTTTTTATAATTTTTTTCAGACAAATAGAGCTTTCTTTTGGTGGTATTTAATCACCACCACGCTTTTTATTTTTTTGCAAGGCCAGAAAGTTTAAAAAAAAAGTGTTTTCTTAGTTTGCGCTATAAATTTCTGTAAATAAAAAAATCTTCCTTTATAAATTTAAGCCAAAATGTATTCTGCTACATTTCTTTGGTGAAAACAACTGAAATCAGTGCATATTATTTAGTCTGTAGGAAAGCTATCCACAAAGCTTTCCTACAGACTAAATAATATAAAGCTATCCACAAAGTCAACAAACTATGATATATAATCAATCAATCCTGATGTACTGACGGCCTATCTCATTTCTTGAGACCCAAAAACGCCACGACTTTACAAATATCCCACCAAATGACCCCTTTTTGGAAAGTAAACCATCTGAGGTGTTTAGTAAGAGGCATGGTGCATTTTATGAATTTGTAGTCCATCCAATGTCATTAAGAACTGTCTTAAATGTAAAGGAGGAGTCCTGGAAGTGATGGTTTGGCCCCCACAGAGCCCTGATCTCAACATCATGGAGTCTGTTTGGGATTACATGAAGAGACAGAAGGTTTTGAGGTCGACCTGCACCCACAGAGGATCTGTGGTTGGTTCTCCAAGATGTTTGGATCAACCTACCTGCTGAGTTCCTTCAAAAACTGTGGGCAAGCGTATCTAGAAGAATTGATGCTGTTTTGAAGGCAAAAGAGTGATCACATCAAATATTGATTGGGATTGGATTTCTCTTCTCTATTAACACTTCTATTTCTGAAATCATTCTTCATTTTACAGCATATTTCCACACCTGCCTAAAACCTTTGCACAGTACTGTATGTTACTGGCAGGGTCACCAGATACAAATAAAGCCTAAAAAAGAAAACTAATAATGCCACCACTTCTAAGGACTGGTAAGACACAGCAATACGTTTTTGTTCTTGGATTTGGGTGCACTTTAGCTAAGACTGAACATTACGAGCAGAAGACTCCTTCCAGGCCAAACCCCCAAATAATTTCAAAGACCAGTACAAAAAAGGGAGACGTGTCTGTGCCTTAAATACAGTGAAAAGTAATGAGATCAATGAGATCATGTGGCTTCCCAAGCTGCGGAGACATATGACTTTGCAGATGCATAATGGTATCAGTGTTTTCACATTGGTCATTATGCCAAACTGCTGTGTGCTAAGTGCTCTTGGCACAAAACGCTTTTACTGCAGATAAAATGCTTTCGAACTCCTGCGCCCATTATCCTGCACTTGGCTTCTCCGGGCGTATGCGGATAGGAGAGCAGTCACCATGCTTTCTTCTGCGGGTCTTTGCTGCTCTCTTCTTGCAAAGAGGGCCATTTACCCAGGGGGGTTCTTTCATTTTCAGAAAGGCTTTTTTTACCTCTCTGCTTGAGCACAATGTTGAGGGCCTTCAAGGCAATGTATAGTCTATTAAAAGATCATTTTGATAATACAGTTAGGTAATTAAAATGATCAGCTTAGCCATACACTGCAAAAGAGAACTCCCCCCACCCTTCCCCTCAAAGTAAATGATTGGAAGATAAATTACCCTATGCTTCCAATGTATAGACTTTCATATACGTCAAGAGGTTGCTCCCAAAAATGTGATCAAATTTGGTCAGGATATGTAAACCTACAGGACACACTCAATCTCTCAGATCAACCTTCCCCAACCTTTTTAGTGTGGAGGAACCCTAGAAATCACTTTTTTGTTTCAGTGAACCCCTACCAATAATTACTATACACCATGTTACCAAAAGTTTTGAGGCGCCTGCCTTTACACACACGTGAACTTTAATGACATCCCAGTCTTAGTCCGTAGGGTTCAATATTGAGTTGGCCCACCCTTTGCAGCTATAACAGCTTCAACTCTTCTGGGAAGGCTGTCCACAAGGTTTAGGAGTGTGTCTATGGGAATGTTTGACCATTCTTCCAGAAACGCATTTGTGAGGTCAGGTACTGCTGTTGGATGAGAAGACCTGAATTGCAGTCTCCTCTCTAGTTCATCCCACTAGAAAATATCTTTACAAGCAGTATTTGATGTGTCTGCTGATTGACCTGCCACCTTTTTACTTGATAACTTTTCAAATAGTAATAAAAAAAAAAACACCTTGATGTAAATGTTTGCGAATGTGGTGTACATATTTGCTTGGTGCTTTGTAGTGTTACATGATGGTTGTGCTTGACTTTACGTTTTCACAATGCAAGACTATAAGTTTGAAAAGTGCTCGGTGCAAAGTCCATAGAAAGTTCATATGCCGCCAAGTTCCGGTGATCCAGCATAAGTGAAAGACACTCTTCACCCAGGTGTACACCACCACTCACAAGCTGCTTACCAGATTGTAAGACCTCAAAGGAGGAGGTCTGGCTGCACTTTGGGAGAAAACCCACAGGGATGGATGGATAATGACATCCAGGTCTCAGGTGGAACTCATCCAACCGGCCGTATCAATCCACATATAGGACTCAGTATGAGGCAAAAGCAAGAAAGTATCTCATGATGTAGTAGATATTAAAAATCCAATGTTTATTGACGTCAAAACTACTTACAAACACAGGCTGATAAATCACATTAAGACACAGGTAATCCCGATCAACATCACCACTGTAGCTCCATCTGACACGTTTCATCCTATAGGACATTGTAGCTGGGGCAACGGAGTACATACTCCTAAAGGACAAAACGCATCGGGCAGGGGTTACAGCAGTGACGTCATGCCCGCCAAGTCATTGATTGGGAGTTCCATTTGAGACCTGGATGTCGTTTTCCATCACCTTTTGAGTGGTGGTTTACATCTGGGTGAAGAGTGTCTTTTCGCTTTTTGCTGGATCACAGGAACTTGGCTGCATATGAACTTTCTATGGACTTTGCACTGAGCACTTTTCCAATCATAAGGGATTTATTTGGATTGTTCTTGCCAACACGCACATGATAATTTATTGATTTATATGTTTGAGCACTTTATGCATATGTTTACATTCATTTTGATGTTATCACTATTTATGCATATGCGTGTTAATTGTTGGATAGCGCAACTCGCTTTGGTTCTATTCTTCACTCATATATTTTTATGTGGATATTTGGTGAGTGCGGCTGTCAGTGAAACTTTCACACATTTCGAGTTTATTTATGACACTTAGTGCAAACTATTGTTTGATTTAAAACGTTAAGTCGGCCATCTAATTGAAAACCATGCATTCCCTGTGCAGCAGAGATATATTATCTCATTGGAACCAATCATGTGACTGTGCTGATTCTTGACACAGGACTGGCTTTGGGGACCAGGAGGGGGTCCCTGGGCCTCTGTACTCTGTGACTGGATTCAACGGAGAGCTCACATGGTAATTACTCTTTTTACTGCTGGTAATGAACATAGCCACATGGAGGTGAATGTAGAATTAAGTACGACATACTGTGGAGGACTGCCTTAAATGATCCATGCCAGGGATAACGACAGGTTCACTTTAAAGTCAGCCCCTGTAGCATCTCCTTCTTTTGCCTTCACCCGCCTCAACCACTCTGTTCACCACCAGACGTGAAGAGATGGAGCTCAGAGTCAATCATAGTCACGTGGGCAGCCATTGGTGGCCTCCACAAAAATGCTAGCTGACTGGGCCTGACTTCAGTACTTCTGAGTGACGAGGGAAAGTCCCAATTCCTTATCTCAACACTTGTTCTAAGAGAGGGACTCAAAGTATTGAAGCCAAGACATCATCCTGGCCCTCAGGTAGCAACCATTCTCCTCCTTCGTATTTCTCTCTAGACGGGTTTGCTTTCTTTATGTTGCCCACCAGAAGTAATCAACTTCCTGATGTTTGCAGTGTATGGCTGAGGCTTCCTCTTCTATACGTCATTTTATGTATCTTATTTGTAGACCCCTGGAGCCAGCGTAGTCATGGAAACCCTGGAGGATATAATGAAGAACCTCATGAGTTGTGTCCGACCCACCGTGGAGCTGATCACCAAACCTGCCAATGTAAAGGATTACCAGGTACGTTTCTGTATGTGTAGTCTGTGTAAGGGGTAATCTATGTGTACGGGTTGATCTGTTGTCTGAAAAATGTGTCCCTCACTTCCTGTTGCGTCTTTGGGATGGGGCGTGGGGGGGAATCCCCCCAATGGAAACCTAGGTTGTACATAAAAAACCTGACAAACTTCAACCATCCTTGCTTCTGTTCATAGCTGTCCAAGACCCCAGATACCACGGTCTACATGGAACTACAGTTTTTCCGATGCAACTAGAAGTTGAGACCTTGACCTCTTTCTACAATCATTATTCAGTGATATCTACATTCAGTGAGTTCCCAGGGGTGCCCACAAAATACTTCTAGTTGTGTTCCCCTACTGTTAAAGCTTACACTCACCGGTCACTTTATTAGTTACACCTGTTCAATTGCTTGGTAACCTAAATTGCTAACCAGCCAATCACACGGCAGCAACTTAATGCATTTGGGCATCTAGACATGGTGAAGGCGACTTGCTCAAACCGAGCATCAGAATGGGGAAGGAAGGACATTTAAGTGACTTTGAACGTGGCATGGGTGTTGGTGCCAGACGGGCTCGTCTGAGTATTTCAAAAACTACTGATCTACTGGGATTTTCACGCACAACCATCTCTCGGGTTTACAGAGAATGGTCCAAAAAAGAGAAAATATCCAGTGAGCGGCAGTTGTGTGGATGAAAATGCCTTATTGATGTCAGAGGAGAATGGGCAGACTGGTTCAAGATAGAAAGGCAACAGTAATTCCAATAACAACTCGTACCAACCAAGGTATGCAGAATATCATCTCTGAACGCATAACACATCGGACCTTGAAGCAGATGGGCTACAGCAGCAGAAGCCCACACCGGGTGTCACTCCTGTCAGCTAAAGAACAGGAAACTGAGGCTACAATTCGCACAGGATCACCTAAATTGGACAATAGAAGATTGGAAAAAGGTTGCCTGGTTTGATGAGTCTCGGTTTCAGCTGCGACATTCAGATGGTATGGCCAGAATTTGGTGTAAAATAAAAGCATGGATCCATCCTGCCTTGTATCAATGGTTCAGGCTGGTGGTGTAATGGTGGGGGGGATATTTACTTGGCACACTTTGGGCCCCTTAGTACCACTTGAGCATCGTTAAAACGCCACGGCCTACCTGAGTATTGTTGCTGATCATGTCCATCCCTTTATGACTACAGTGTCCCCATCTTCTGATGGCTCCTTCCAGCAGGATAATGCACCATGTCACAAAGCTCCAATCATCTCACCACTGGACAATGAGGTCACTGTACTCCAATGGCCTCCACACTCACCAGATCTCCATCCTATAGAGCATATTTGGGATGTGGTGGAACAGGAAATTTGCAGTAATGAATGTGCAGCCAAAAAAATCTGCAGCAACTGCGTGATGCTATCATGTCACTATGGACCAAAATCTGAGGAACGTTTCCAACACCTTGTTGGATCTATTCCACCAAGAATGAAGGCAAAAGGGGTCCAATCTGGTATTAGCAAGGTGTACCTACTAAAGTGTCCGGGGAGTGCAAGTCTAAACGCAATTTCCAAAATCTCTTATAAGACTTAACACCTTGATCTAAATTTAAAAAAAAATAAATCTTTTTTAAATCCACATCTTCAATTAAAGGAACTCTTGTAAAGGTCCTTATTCAGACACTTTAGGGTTGTTTTACTAAAATTGAAGAGTGCAAAATCTTCTGCAGAGCATAGAAACCAAATCGGCTTCCAGGTATTCGTGACAAGGCTTAATTGTACAAGCTGAGGTTAGAAGCTGATTGGCTGCCATGCACAGCTGCACCAGATTTTGCACTCTCCAGTTTTAGAAAAACCCTTTTCTGTTATAGGATGACAACTTCCTGCCAATGTTTCCCAGTTGCACTCCTGCATTGTCCCCCTGTCACATCCTCCCCTCCACAAGTGGCTGCACTGACACAAAATTATGCAGACATGGCCCACTGTTGTCACTATTAGGATATGGTCCAGAGCAATGAAGTGTTGTGACAGGTCATGTGACCAGCCTTTCCTCCTGGATTATTTTCTCCCCATTATTTTACTAGTTCACATTTATAAAGCACCAACCTGTTGGGTTAGGCCTACAGGAACTGACTTTTTGCTTAAAACACTATGGCCTGTGAGATTATTATTATTATTATTATAATTATACAGGATTTATATAGTGCCAACAGTTTACGCATCGCTTTACAATATAAAAGGGAGACAATACAGTTATAATACAATAAAATACAAGAGGATTAAGAGGGTCCTGCTCAGAAGAGCTTACAATCTAATAGGGTGGGGCAGGTGGTACAAAAGGTAACTGTGGGGATTGAGCTGATGGAAGTGGTAGAAGATTGGTGGAGACGTGATAGGCTTCCCTAAAGAGATGAGTTTTCAGGTATCACCTGAAGGTAGCAAGAGTAGGGGATAGCCAGACAGGTTGAGGTAGCGAGTTCCAGTGGATGGGAGAGGCTCTGGAGATTGCCCAGTGACAATCGCGCTCAGGCTGCTGGCACCTAGATTGTGGTCCCGCACGCTGGAAAATCTTTGTGCTGGGCGCAGCTGAGAGTGGCATTGTTACGCAAGTGAAAGCGTGGTGTGAGGTTGGCCGGTCCTTCGTCATGAGTTAGGCCCCTTTCACACTGGGGCGGTTTGCAGGCGTTATTGCGCTAAAAATACCGCCTGCAAACCGCCCCAAAACAGCCTCCGCTGTTTGTTCAGTGTGAAAGCCCGAGGGCTTTCACACTGAAGCGGTGCGCTGGCAGCAGAAGAAAAAATCTCCTGTCAGCCGCATCTTTGGAGCGGTGAAGGAGCGGTGTATTCACCGCTCCTGCCCATTGAAATCAATGGGACAGCGCGGCTATACCGCGGTAATACTGCGGCTATAGCCACGCTATACGAGGGGTTTTAACCCTTTTTCGGCCGCCAGCGGGGGGTTAAAACCGCACCGCTAGCGGCCGAATACCACGGTAAAACAGCGCTAAAAATAGCGCAGTTTTACCGCCGACGCCCCCTACCGCCCCAGTGTGAAAGGGGCCTTAGCAAGGAGGACAGGCATCTGATAACCGCGTTCGCCATAGGTCTGTGTTAGGCTGCTATAGATATTTAATATATAACTAAAAGGCAAAACTTTTTTTTTTTTTTTTATTTGGATAGAGTGGAGATGGATTAGAACCTCTGTCCTTTTTATTGCTATCTGTGTCCCCGAGGGAGATTCACCCTCTCTATTTGTCCTGTTTACCATTTATCATTGAAAGTAAAATTAAAAATCTCAAATTTTGGGTTGTCCCCAGAAAAGTAATAGAAGGGAAATCTTCCAATGGGGACACTAGTTCTGGTGATGGCGAGTATGGCGAAAAAAAATCTGACGGATTATAACCCTCTTGCCCTATCCAAAATGAAAGGAAAACGTTTTGCCTATAGTTCTACTTTAGGGGAAATGAGCTGCAACTCCAGAGGGCAGAAAGAATGTGTAGAGGAGCCATTTGGATTTGAAGCCAAGAGTTGCCTTCCTCTTCCTTGAGTCATTAACGAGTATGCAGCCAGGACAATTGCTTACGCCTTGCCTACCCACTCCATGTCCGTAAAGCTGGCCATACATGGATCGAAATTCAGCTGGCTCAGCATGGTTTAGCTGATCATCGATTGACTTGGGTGCAACCAGCTTGTCGGATTTTATTAGTCGATTATCAATCATTGTGATCTGCTGGCCAGGAAGGCTCTCCATGCCTCAGCCCCACTAGAAGAACACAATAGTGCCGTGGGACACATTTCCCTCATCAACACTGACTGTGTTGATGGGAAAATCAAGCAATTTTCTTTCCTTCCACCCGTGGTAAGTCCTCTATGGGCTGCTTAACTCAACAAGTAGTATCTCTTGGAGTTTGTACCTTTTTAAAAACAAGTTGTCAGTGGAAGTTTCCATAAAGCTATGTAGACAGGTTCCCTTTGAACTCTTTGTCCAGGATAGGACAGTTGGGCCTATGCATCTTTCACAGCTACTGGCTATTGTGTCTCCATAGCCACTAGCTAGAAGCTATGATTTCCTATCTAACCTACCCAATATAAATTATCTGGGATCTGGTTGGTTGCTTTGAGAAACACATTTTTTTTTCTCCTGACTAGTATACACTCCCTGAACACCTACCTTATTCACGTAGTTATCTAATCAGCCAATTATGTGGTAGACAAGATGCATATAAAGGTCAGGAGATCCAGCTATTGTTCACATCAAACACTAGAATTGAGGAAAATGTGATCTTGACCATTCCATATTGGTGCAAGATGGGTTGGTTTAGGCATTTCTGTAACTGCCGATCTCCTGGGATTTTCACACGCAGCGGTCTCAAGAGTTTATTTAGAAAAAGTCTGTCAAAGGTCGTTCTGTGAACGGAAAACCTTTTTCGTGAGAGAGATAATCGGAGAATGGCAAGTGTGTCAGGCTACTCAGTTAAAGCGGAACTAAAAAATTAAAAACCGTTAAATTCCCGGCACTTGCCAGGAATGTAGCTGTAACTTTAACTTTGGGTTTTGCTCTCAACCAACTGTCAAAGCATCAAATGGTTGGTGTCTCAAAGTGTCACTAAACCCACATCATAAAGAACGATCAATAAATGGTGTATTACTTGCTGTTCATACTCAGTGTCAGAAACCATGAAATCAGACCGAGACAGAAGTACAGTTAAATCACACTTGTTTTAATAACAAAAATAAAAAGAACAAACGTGGTCAAAACACAGCCAAAGTTCAGTAACTGGAACGGATAGTCAGCCAAGCCAGAAGTCAGGGATCAAAGTAGTGGAACAGCAAGCAAGATCCGGAGCCAGAAGGGATATCAGCAAAGCAAGTTTTTAAGCAGGAGATGTTTCTTGTGATGTTGACCAAGGTGAAAGGCAGAGCTCCTCTGGACTGGATGACTTAAGTAGGCAGGACTGACAAGCAGGATATCATCAACAGCTGAGTAACTGTGGAGATAGATGGGAGCTGGCAATTAGCCGACAGGAAGGGCTGAGCCCAGCCCTGACACTCAGTCGCTATGGGATTTTCTGTATTCTGCAAAAAACCTGGTTAATCCCGCTGCTCTCTATCTCCACCTTCTTTTTATGCCTGTCAAAAAAAGAAGGTAGCCGGCGTCTCCACTAATCCAAATAAAAAGTCTTTATTGCTACATACAGGAACAGTGTAAGAACAGTGCTAAGGCGTTTTGGCACAAAAGGCCTTGATCACAGCAACTTTTTATGCCCCCAATGCAGCTAGGGATTTTGCAGCTGCAGTGGCAAGTCTGCAGATGCTCAGTTTTCATGGAGTTTCTATGCTGAGCATTTCCTCCCTATCTCATCTGATCAGCCCATGTGACTATAGAGTCACACATGTAGGCGTATACACAGTGGTAAATGACAGCCCTCTCCTTCCTTTTCTTAATGCCCACTAACCAGCTAAACACAGCGGGGGTGCGGTATTGCATGTGGATTGATGGAGGCTTAACCTCCCTTTTTATTCTAAGACACAGGCTGGAGGGGCGTGACAGCCTGTGACTGGCAAATATCCACCCATACCATGTTATTGCCAAAAAATAAAGATTGAAGTTCAAATATATATGTATGCCAATTTGAAAACAGTTGACTGATTATAATGTATTTTTACTCTGTATGATTTTTTTTTTTTTGAGCATGTGACCAGCAGCAGAGGACTAGAAGTTCCTCCTGCTTATGTTTCACTGCAGACAGGCTGGGAGAGAGCTGGGTCATGTGACAGCTGTATATCGATTAGGAAAAAGGTACTTTGATGGTACTTTGATGATTTTTTTTTTTTTTTTATTAAAATAATTAAAGTGCCATCATCCAAATACAGAAATAGAAGAGACAATGTAAATTGAACAGTGTGTGTGTGTTTAGTATCACTTTAGTACCATGGCAGTTGAAGATCAGACAAATGCCAAGATGGCAGCTTCCTTGATAGAAGATGATAGGAGGGTTTAGTTCCACTTTAACAGCCCTTTACCACTGTTCTAAGTAGATTGGACATCTCCAAATGCACAATACACTGCATGCAGTGAAAGCCGTGATCGAATTGTGTGCAAGTAGCTTCTTCTCTGCTCGCTGACCACAGGCGGGCACTCGCATAGAATGCCTTGTATGTTTTCAGTGAGTATAAGGCTTTCTCTGATTAGATACGGGTAGATCGTGACATCACCTCCCTTATCCAATAATAAAATCCCTTGTATTCATTATAAAAAAAAATACAAGGCGTTTTGTAGATGCAACAAAATGCGTACACCAGCAATCACCATGGGTAATTGCCAGCTGTGTGGACTGTCACAAATAGCTGCAGCCTTCGTGCAGCTGTTTGTCCACAACTAGTCCATTCCAGCCACAGGAGTACATAGTTTCTTGGGTGTGTTATCGCCAGTGAGAATGTAGCCTAAGGCCTCATGCACACAGGGCGTTAGAAAAAAGGAGCAGCAAAGCCACTCCAATCGGAAAAAGCGGCTGTAAAAACGTGCTGTTAGTAGCTTTATGCATTGGTGTTAATGCATGTTTAGCCGCGCTAGCTTTTAGCAGTGTTTCTCTGCCTCCATTCAAAATCCGTGCTTCCCTATGAGAGACCATTGATTTGAATAGAAGTCGCACCACAAGTCGGATCATGATGATCCGACTTGCAGTGCGGCTTGTGCGCTGAGGATCTTAAAGGGGAACCTTCGCCAAAATGAAAAAAAAAAAAAACTGGCGTGGGGTTTCCTCCCAAAATCCACACCAGACCCTTATCCGAGCATGCAGCCCGGCAGGTCACTAATGTGGGGGGAGGGGGGGGCGCGTGTGAGCGCCTCCTGGACCATACTAGGCCACACACCCTCAATATGAGGGATGGGTGCTTTGGGGCAGGGGGGGCTCTGAGCCCCACCCCACCCCACCCCACCCCAAAGCACCTTGTCCCATGTTGATGGGGACAAGGGCCTTTTCCCCACAACCCTGGCCGGTGGTTGTGGGGCTCTGCGGTCAGGTGGCTTATTGGAATCGGGAAGCCCCGTTTAAGGAGGGCGCCCCCAGATCCCGGGCCCCCCACCCTATGTGAATGAGTAAGGGACACATTGTACCCCTACTCATTCACCCAAAAAAAGTGTCAAAAACACAAACCGTACACAGGTTTTTTAACAAAATACTTTATTAAAATAGCTCCAACGTGTCTTCTCCCTCCGGTTCTTCTCCCCTCTCTGGTGATGTCTTCTCCTCTCTCCGGTTCTTCTCCCTCTCCGGTGATTTCTTCTCTCTCAGGTTCTTCTTCCTCTGCTTATTTGTCTTCTCTCTCCACTGTTTTCTTCCTCTGCTTCTTCTGCTGCTTCTTTTTCTTCCTCTGATGTCTTCTCCTGATGCAAGTTCCCACTGTTGTGTTAGGTCAGGTATGCGCTATTACTTATATAGCCATGGGGCGTGGCCACCAGGTGATGTAATCTGGAGACCACACCCCCTTGTCATGTCAACACCCAGAGCATGGTGGGTGGTGATGTCACAAGAAGGCGTGGTCTTCAGATGATGGTGGCCTCGCTCCAAAATGCCTTAAGCCGCGTTTAGCAGCGTCAGACGTTTTTACAGCTGTAACGCCGGTCCTCCAGAATGTGCTGGCCCTTTTTTTTTTTTTTTTTTTTCATTTTTGCAGCTTGAAAACGCCTATGCCACTCCTAAAAGCCTGTGTGTGCGTATGAGGCCATAGAATAACATTGAGAGGAGTTTTTACGCTGCAAAAAAAAAAAAAAGGCCGGCGCTGCTAAAAGCAGTTGTAAAAACACCCTGTGTGCATGAGGCCTTAATGTAGCATCATGGCAGTTGAAGATCAAACAAATACCAAGATGGCAGCTTCCTTGATAGGAGACAATAGGAAGGTTTAGTTCCGCTTTAACAGACCTTTACGACTGTGTTGAGTAGATTGGACATCTCAGAATGACCAATACCTTGAGGCAAATGGGCTACAATAGTAGGAGACCACGTTGTGTTCCACTTCTGTCAGCCAAGAACAGAAAGCTGAGGCTAAACTAGGCACCGAATCACCAATACTGGATGAATGAACGTTGGAAAAAAGTAGGCTGGTCTGATGAATCTTCATTTCTGCTGTGGGACACAGATGGTTTGCTAATGACCAGATCTGAATCCAATGAACTCCTATGGGAGGTTGGCAGCTGACAAATATGCAGGAATTGCGAGGTGCAGTCACCAAGGACCAAAATCTCAAAAATGTTTTATGGAATGTGGAATCCATGGCATGAGGAATTGAGGTTGTTTTGAAGGACCTGACCCAGTATTATCATTGCACTTCTAATAAATTGCTTGGTGATGGTAGGTGTCACCAGGGAGGTCAGTGTCCATAACGTGCACTACTTGTCATTTCAGAATAGAGCTGGCGTTGGTTCTCCAGTCGTTTGTCCCCCAAAACCACCCAGAGTCCACGAGCTGAAGCTTCAGGTGCGGAATATCAAAGCGTCATTAACGGAAGAAGCCAACCCACCAGGTAGTGTAAACCTCTGTCTTTTTGTTCTTCCTGTCTTTTGTTGCAAGTGAAAAAGTCATTACTGAACTTCATGCTACATAACAAAATGTTAATTAACAAAAAAATGTTAAATAAATCATTCTTAGGCCTGTTTCACCCGGGCTTCTGCTTGTATAAGAGTAGTGTGAACAGCAAGCTTTGACCCTTTTTTTAAAGAACCGTTCATCTCCAGTTTGTAAATACAAAGTAGGGGGGGATGGGACTTTATATGTGCAATTAGTAGAAGGACATACCAAATTGAATAAAATCGCAATTTATTAAAGTTACAAAGGTACATAAAAACAATATTATACAATACAAGAACAGGTTTATGCTCATTCAAGACGCGTTATTGTAGTTCTTATAGTTGTTCTCTCATCTTAATCCTACGTGTTTCGCCGTATGGCTTCCTCAGGGACAAACGTGGTTTTGTTGCTACTATAGGAATGAACAGAAAGAGAATTACAAACAATACATATAATGTTATATCAGAAAATACCAACACTATACATAGTGTATACAATAAAATTAATACATGAATCTGTTCATTTATATAGTAGCCGCAAAATCATGTTTGTCCCTGAGGAAGCCATACGGCGAAACATGTAGGGTTAAGATGTGAGAACAACTATAGGAGCTTCAATAACACGTCTTGAATGGCCATAAAGCTGTTCATGTATTGTATTATAATGTTTTTATGTAACTTTAATAAATTGCGATTTTATTCAATTTGATATGTCCGTGTATTAATTGCACCTATAAAGTCCCCCCCCCCCCCACACTTTGTATTTTCTATACCTTTACGGGGACGTTGGTGCTGTAACACCAGCATTTTTTAATTCTGGAGTTGACCACTTCACTACATATAGATCCAGTTTGTAAATGCTGAAAAACGATCCTAATGGGAGTGCTGATTGCCATTTTAAACAAGCTGCTTGCAGGCTTCAGCACTCCTTGAAGCTTGTTGAAAGCCTGCTAGCTGCTTACTTAAAGTAGCAATCAGCACTCCCATTAGGATCTGTTTTCAGCATTGACAAACTGGAGCTGAATGGTACTTTAAAAGCTTCAACAAAGCTTGCTGAAAGCTCAGAAAATGCTTTTGTCAAAGCTCGCTGTTCACACTGCTCATAGGTCTGGTTCACATTGGCTTCAGCTTGTATCAGCAGTGTGAACAGCGAGCTTTGACAAAGCATTTTCTGAGCTTTCAGCAAGCTTTGTTGAAACTTTTAAAGTACCATTCAGCTCCAGTTTGTAAATATTGAACACAGATCCTAATAGAAGTTGACTTGTTTTAACCACTTCAGCCCCGGAAGATTTGGCTCCTGAATGACCAGGCCATTTTTTGTGATTCGGCACTGCGTCGCTTTAACTGACAATTATTGCGTGGTTGTGCGACGTTGCACCCAAAAAAATAGACGTCCTTTTTTTCCCCCACACATAGAGCTTTCTTTTGGTGGTATTTGATCATCTCTGCGTTTTTTTTTTATTTTTTGGGCTATAAAAAAAGAGCGACAATTTTGAAAAAAAAAAAAACACAATATTTTGTACTTTTTGCTAAAATAAATATCCCCATTTTTAAAAAAAAAAAAAAAAAGCTATTTTTTTTCTCAGTTTAGGCTGATATGTATTCTTCTACATATTTTTTGTAAAAAAAAAAATCGCAATAAGCGTATATTGATTTGGTTTGCGCAAAAGTTATAGCGTCTACAAAATAAGGGATAGATTTATAGCATTTTTATTATTATTTTTTTTTTTACTAATAATGGCAGCGATATGCGATTTTTATCGTGACTGCGACATTATGGCGGACACATCGGACACGTTTGACAGATTTTTGGTACCATTGACATTTATAAAGCGATCAGTGCTATAAAAATGCACTGATTACTGTATAAATGTCACTGGCAGGGAAGGGGATAACACTAGGGGGTGATCAAGGGGTTAACTGTATTCCCTGCGTGTGTTTCTAACTGTGGGGGGAGGGGACTGACTATAGGAGTTGATAGATCATGGTTCCTAGCTATTAGGAACTCACGATCTGTCTCTCCTTACAGAACAGGGATGTGTCGGCCACGAGCGTCGGCACCCCCCACCCCCGAGTGCAGCGTGCGCACACCTATCCCGCTTAAAGGAACCAAAGTACAGCTACGACGGCTCGCGGGATCGTGCCGACCTGCCGCAGTATGACGGTGGCTGGTCGACAAGCGTTTAAAAAAAAAAATAAATATTTTTTTGCCATGTACTGATTTACGTTTTGGTATGCTTTTTTACTTTAGTGATTTGTTGTCCTCTCCCCTTTTATGCCCCAGGCCCTGTGGTGTGCTCTGTACAGCTGAATGATCCAGTCCAAACGTTCACGACTACAGCCATAAAGCCCACCCTGTGCCCATCCTGGGAGGAGGAATTCGTCTTGTGAGTACCACATCCACCCCGCTTAAAGCTAAAATTTGAGTGATATATATATATATTTTTTAATTTCTCTTAAATCTGCATCAGGGACGGTACTTCCATGAATGATGAGTGTGCTGTTGGCTGCTGTATTCCTTGAAATCTTTGGTCCTCTGCCCCCTTTCCTGGACACCCCAGCAGATGTGGTCTTCCGATGCTGCGGGGATTAATATGAGTGGCTGCAGCTGTCAAAAATGCTGACTATGCCCCACCCTTTCCTCCTCCATTCTCCATTCATAGAAGCTTGTAGAATTGGTTCCCAGATTTAAAATAAAGTGCTGTATGAATGGAGGACTGGCAGATCAATAAAAGTTCCACCTCCTCCATTCATAGAGCGCTTTTCATTGCAGAAGCTCATAGTGTCCATATGTGTGATATCTGGCGTTCAGCTGGGGATGCTGTAGAGCTGCACGATTCTGGAGAAAAAAGAGAAGCACAGTTTTTTTTTTTTTTTGCTTAGAATAAAGATCACGATTCTCGCGGCGTAACATCATCTTTTACATTTATACAAAAAAAAAATTGGGTTAACTTTACTGTTAATTTTTTTTTTCTAATTCATAAGTGTATATTTCTTCTTTTTTTTTTTTTTTTTTTTTTTTTTGTATTTGAAAGAGCACTGCGCAAATACAGTGTGACATAAAATATTGAAACAACCACCATTTTATTCTCTAGGGTCAAAATGTTTGGGGGTTTTAAGTATTTTTCTAGCAAAAAATAATGATTTTAATTTGAAGCCAACAAGTGTCAGAAAAAGGTTTAGTCTATTTAAGTGGTTAAACTTCCCTCATTTACACCTCGCCAGTTTACACCGGTGCTGCCTCGCCAGTTTACACCGGTGCTGCCTCGCCAGTTTACACCGGTGCGGCCTCGCCAGTTTACACCGGTGCTGCCTCGCCAGTTTACACCGGTGCGGCCTCGCCAGTTTACACCGGTGCTGCCTCGCCAGTTTACACCGGTGCGGCCTCGCCAGTTTACATTAGTGCGGCCTATCAGTGCAGTCTCATCCGCGTACATCAGTGAAGAAGAAAAATTACTTATTTGCAAGAATTTATAACAGAAATTAAAAAAAGGTTGTTTTTTTTTTTTTAATCAAAAATTTCGGTCTTTTTCTGTTTAGTTAGCAAAAAATGATGATTAAAAGGTGATTAGATACCACCAAAAAAAGCTCTATTTGTGCGAAAAAAATTGTCATATGGGCACTGTGTAGCATGACCGCACAATTGTCATTCAGAGTGCAACAGCCCTGAACATTGGCCTGGGCAGGAAGGGGGTAAAAGTGCCCGATATTGAACAACACTAAGGTTTTGCCCCGGAATTAGCAGCAGCTGATTGGTTGTTGGGCTGCTTGTCTGATAGACATGAAATCTTCAGAACATGTGTGAGAAATACGGTATATGTTTGCCCCGGGTTATTTGATTTGGCTCAATTCACGCGTGCGCGATTGTTTCTCGTTCAATCAAGCGGTTATTATTGCCGCCCCTCTGAAAAGCAATCTGCAGTGGATCGCTTTTCAGAAGGAGTTTGACAAGCTGTGAGGATGTGATATTTGGCCTCCTCACCGCCTGTTTTAACCCTCAAAATACTGACCCAGTGTGCCACAACCTCATGCATTGCTGTTCATGCATGGCATGTCATTTAACTTTTGCCAAAGCATCATGGCCGCAGCACGTGTAATGCCCTTCTGTGTTTAGGTGGGGGGTTGGGGGGGGGGGAGCAGCCAAGCTGCAGCTCAACCGCCTGCTTTTACAGCCCCCCCCCTGGCCATGAACTAGCCCTAATTTGTTCAGCTTTATCATAACTAATACAACATCCACAGGAAAACCCAGCTGTATGAATACACACCTCATTATGTCAATAGTGTTTGGTTCCATGTGATTGTGACATTCTGGTGCTAGGTAAAGGAAACGTGGAAAGAAAACCTCTTCAGTTATTAAGGTAATTTTTAATGTGACCTTTACATCCTTCCTGAGTTTTATTCCCCTTTATATATTCTATAAAGACCTGTAGATTTTCTCACTAGTGGCTGCTTTAACCACTTCAGCCCCGGAAGTTTTACCCCCCCCCACTTCATGACCAGGCACATTTTTTGCGATACGGAACTGACAATTGCGCGGTTGTGCGACGCTGTACACAAATACAATTTATATCCTTTTTTTCCCCACAAATAGAGCTTACTTTTTATTGGTATTTGATCACCTCTGCGTTTTTTTTATTGTTTGCGCTATCAACAAAAAACGTGCAACAATTTTGAAAACAAACCAATATTTTTTACTTTCTGCTTATAAATCGCATCTAATAAAAAAAAATCGAATTTCTTCATCAATTTAGGCCAATATATATTCTGCTACATATTTTTGGTAAAAAAAGAATCCCAATAAATGTATATTGATTAGTTTGCACAAAAGTTACAGCGTCTACAAACTATGGAATAGATTTATGGAATTTTTATTTTTTTTTTTACTAGTAATGGCGGCGATCAGCGAATTATAGCGGGACTGCGATATTGCAGCGGACAAATTGAACACCTAACGGACACTGGGACCGGTGACACTAATACAGTGATCAGTGCTTAAAAAAAAAAAAACTGCACCGTCGCTGTACTAATGATACTGGCTGGGAAGGGGTTAATCGCAAGGGCGATCAAAGGGTTAAATGTGTGCCTAGCCAGTGTTTTCTGTGTGGGAGGCGCTTTTACTAGGGGAAGGCATGGAATCAGATTCCATGCCTTCCTTACTGACAGAACGGCGATCTGCCTTGTTTACAGACTGATCGTCGGGTGCCGGCAGACATCGGGTCCACGGGGCCCGCTGTGTACAGTCACACCGGGAGCGAGACGCCCACGGCACGCACTCACGCGCCCACTACCCAGGAGTGCAGAATCACATATACATTATTTATATTTATGTGTGTATATGTATGTATGTGTGTGTATATGTATGTGTATATGTATATATATATGTATGTGTATATGTATATATATATATATATATATATATATATATATATATATATATATGTGTGTGTGTGTGTGTGTGTGTGTGTGTATATGTATATGTATGTATATATATATATATATATATATATATATATATACACACACACACACACCAAGCACTATAAAATAGGAACTGTAGCAAGCACTATGCACGCTCCGAGTGACGAACCACGTAGGGCGGAGTCAGCATACATCCTTGCATCACTTCCTGTCACAGAGGCTTGTGTCAGCAATATATGCTTTTATTATCCCTATCATATGTGAGTACCTTTCTATGCGTTTGCACAATAAACACATTTTATACAGTAGTAAGCTATTGGGGCTCCCTCTCTCTCTTTCATAATGGAATCTCCTCATAGTCAACACATGTATGTATGTATGTGTGTGTGTGTGATCCTGCACAGCACTGCCGCCCTGTAGCAGTAAAACTGCAGTAGGGCAGTCGGCAACTGTTTAATGCCAGAAAGTACAGTTCTTATCATTTCTGAATATCTGTAGAAATGAAATCAGTTACAGGATAAATCCCAATTGAGACATTAAGCCCATGTTCATGTTAATGCAATTTGACATTGCAATTGAGTTTAACAAGACTCGCGGCCACTCATTAAAATTAGAAGAAAAGAGGTTTAACCTTAAACTACGTAGAGGGTTCTTTACTGTAAGAGCGGCAAGGATGTGGAATTCCCTTCCACAGGCGGTGGTCTCAGCGGGGAGCATTGATAGCTTCAAGAAACTATTAGATAAGTACCTGAATGACCGCAACATACAGGGATATACAATGTAATACTGACACATAATCACACACATAGGTTGGACTTGTGTCTTTTTTTCGACCTCACCTACTATGTAACTAAGTAACCACAAAAAAGAAAACTAATGCTGCCACCACATCTAAGGCTTGGTAAGCAGCAATATATTACAATTTAGGTGCCGTGTATACTGGCAGTTGTAGGAGAACTCTCCTGGAATGCTGGTGGTTGCTCCATGTCTGGTCGCTGTGAAGATACGGCAGGAATGTGAGCAATGTATTTCTTACTGGAGATCTCCATTCCATCTCCCGGGGGGAGGGGGGGGGGGCACAGGACCGCCCAATACAGAGCGGGCAGTATAGCAAACCCACCCATGCAATGCGTCTAGTTAGGTGCACTATTTTCTGAAGATGTCTCCTTATTGTCTTAGTAAATGTTTGATCCTTTTGTTTCTAAAAAGTCTTCTAACCCAATAAACTATAAGAACAAAAAAAAAAAAAAAGGATGCAATAAGGTGAAAAAACACGAGGGTTTACAACCCCTTTAAGTGACTGTGAACGTGGCATGGGTGTTGGTGGCAGACGGGCTGCTCTGAGTAGTTCAAAAACTGCTGATCTACTGGGATTTTCACGCAGAGCCATCTCTAGAGTTTACAGAGAATGGTCCAAAAAAGAGAAAATATCCAGGGAGCGGCAGTTGTGTAGAGGAAAATGCCTTGTTGATGTCAGAGGAGAATGGGCAGGCTGGTTTGAGGTGATAGAAAGGCAACAGTAACTCAAATAACCACTCGTTACACCCGAGGTATGCAGAATACCATCTCTGAACACACAATACATCGAACCTTGAAGCAGATGGGTTACAGCAGCAGAATTTGATGTGAACAGGACAACATGAACAACATGAAAGCATGGATCCATCCTTCCTTGTATCAATGGTTCAGGCTGGTGGTGTAATGGTGTGGGGGGATATTTTCCTGGCAAACTTTGGACCCCTTAGTACCAATTGAGTATCATTTAAACCCCACGACCTACCTGAGTATTGTTGCTGACCATGTCCATCCCTTTATGACTACAGTGTACCCATCTTCTGATGGCTCCTTCCAGCAGGATAATGCACCATGTCACAAAGCTCCAATCATCTCACCACTGGACAATGAGATCACTGAACTCCAATGGCCTCCACACTCACCAGATCTTATCCAATAGAGCACATTTGGGATGTGGTGGATAGCTTGTATCTTTAAATCCAGTATTAAAATCCAGTATTTAACCCAAAAGCAAGCATTTTATATAGTGCAGCTTATGAATTCTTAGATGTCATGGCTCTATTAGTTTTCTTTTTAGGCTTTCTTTCTTCTGTTTTCTACTGGTAATCTGGGCAGTAAGTCTGTTTTTCAAATGATGCTCTCCTGCAGAATGTGTCAGTTACAGGGTTGAGACAAACCATTTACCACTGATAGGGGTGCTTACAATGATCAGCTTTTATTTATTCATGTAAAACCGTTATCCCAAAAGGTAATAAAAACTGTTGCTGTAACTGATTATAAAGTGTTAGCTGGAGTTTGGCTTCAGTTTGTTAGTGTATGTACAGTGCCTTAAAAAAGTATTCACACCCCTTGAAATATTCCATATTTTGTCATGTTACAACCAAAAACGTAAATGTATTTTATTGGGATTTTATGTGATAGACCAACACAAAGTGGCACATAATTGTGAAGTGAAAGGAAAATTATAAATGGTTTTCAAAATTTTTACAAATATGTGAAAAGTTTGGGGTGCATTTGTATTCAGTCAATATTTTGTAGAACCTCCTTTCACTGTAATTACAGCTGCAAGTCTTTTTGGGGATGTCTCTACCAGCTTTGCACATCTAGAAAGTGACATTTTTACCCATTCTTCTTTGCAAAATATCTCAAGCTCTGTCAGATTGGATGGAGAACGTCTGTGAACAGCAATTTTCAAGTCTTGCCACAGATTCTCAATTGGATTTAAGTCTGGACTTTGACTGGGCCATTCTAATACATGAATATGCTTTGATCTAAACCATTCCGTTGTAGCTCTGGCTGTATGTTTAGGGTCGTTGTCCTGGTGGAAGGAGAACCTCCGCCCCAGTCTCAAGTCTTTTGCAGACTCTTAACAGGTTTTCTTCTAAGATTGTCACAGCTCCAAGTCACTTTCGTTAAGTCTCTATAAGCTTGCCACATCTCACCACTGGGATTTTTGCCCATTCCTCCTTGCAAAACTGCTCCAGCTCCTTCAAGTTGGATGGTTTTGCGCTTGTGAACAGCAATCTTTAAGTCTGACCCCAGATTTTCTATTGGATTGAGGTCTGGGCTTTGACTAGGCCATTCCAACACATTTAGATGTTTCCCCTTAAACCAATCAAGTGTTGCTTTAGCAGTGTGTTTGGGGTCATTGTCCTGCTGGAAGGTGAACCTCCATCCTAGCCTCAAATCACACACAGAGTGGTACAGGTTTTGCTCAATAATATCCCTGTATTTAGCACCATCCATCTTTCCCTCAACTCTGACCAGTTTCCCAGTCCTGACTGCTGAAAAACATCCCCACAGCATGATGCTGCCACCACCATGTTTCACAGTGGGGATGGTGTTCTTTGGGTGATGTGATGTGTTGGGTTTGCGCCAGACATAGCGTTTTCTTTGATGGCCAAAAAGTTCAATTTTAGTCTCATCAGACCAGAGCACCTTCCTCCATACATTTTGGGAGTCTTCCACATGCCTTTTCACAAACTCAAAACATGCCATTTTGTTTTGTGCTGAAAGTAATGGCTTTTTTTTCTGGCCACTCTGCCATAAAGCCCAACTCTATGGAGCGTACGGCTTATTGTCGTCCTATGTACAGATACTCCAGTCTCTGCTGTGGAACTCTGCAGCTCCTCCAGGGTTACCTTAGGTCTCTGTGCTGCCTCTCTGATTAATGCCCTCCTTGCCCGGTCCGTGAGTTTTGGTGTGCGGCCGTCTCTTGGCAGGTTTGCTGTTGTGCCATGTTCTTTCCATTTGGTTATGATAGATTTGATGGTGCTCCTAGGGATCATCAAAGATTTGGATATTTTTTTTATAACCTAACCCTGACTTGTACATCTCAACAACATTGTCCCTTATTTGTTTGGAGAGTTCCTTGGTCTTCATGGCAGTGTTTGGTTAGTGGTGCCTCTTGCTTAGGTGTTGCAGCCTCTGGGGCCTTTCAGAAAGGTGTGTATATGTAATGACAGATCATGTGACACTTAGATTACACACAGGTGGACATCATTTCACTGATTATGTGACTTCTGAAGGTAATTGGTTGCACCAGAGCTTTTTATGGGCTTCATAACAAAGGGGGTGAATACTTACGCACATGCCAATTATCAATTTTTTATTTCTGAAAAATAGTTTTATGTATATATTTTTCAAATTTTATTTCACCAACTTAGACTATTGTGTTCTGGTCCATCACATATAATTCAGATAAAAAAAGGGGGGTGAATACTTTTGCAAGGCACTGTATATTACCTTTTCTTGGTTTTGGGTTTAATACCACTTAAAGATTATGTTGCTGTTTAACGTCATACATTATATTTCTGATTAAAAAAACGGCTAAAACGTTTGTGCAAATTGTGTGCCTGCACCATTTTTTTTATTTTTTTTTATTTTCCTTATTGTACTAATAATCTTGCATGTTCCCCTATTTCATTTTCTGGTCAGACGGTTAATCTTTTACCATTTGACTGATTATTTCTAGGTTAGGTTTGTATAAAAGCAAGAAACAACATAAACCTCCCCGCAATTCTCTTTGTGAAAAGCCGCCCACGCTTTTCATGACTCATTTGATGCTATGGAATGGCGCAGAATGAAACGCACCTATCAGGAAGGTCTATACCGGCTCCGTCTCGGGAAGACGAGGTGTAGACGTTCTGTTGGTTTATTTATTCAGAGCAGAATGTTTACCGTAGGTGGGGAGACACCGATGAATGTAAGGGAAGCAAAAAAAAAAATAAAAGAATCGACCTCCTTGCACCAGATCAACACAAGTGACTGCAAGGCACATAGAAAACAATGGTTCTCTATACAGGTCATTCACACCCCATGATGTTGTGCACATGTGTGTAGCATTAACCACTTTAAGACCAGGCCCTTTGCTGCCATTTGTTGTCAGTGTTTTTTGCTAGAAAATTTCCTAGAACCCCCAAACTTGTGTGTGTGTGTGTGTGTGTGTGTATATATATATATATATATGTGTGTGTGTGTGTGTGTGTGTGTGTGTGTATATATATATATATATATATATATGTGATATATATATTTTTTTTTTTTAGCAGAGACCCTAGAGAATAAAATGGCCGTTATTACAAAATTTTATGTCACACTGTATTCGCATAGTGGTCTTTCAAACGCAATTTTTTTGGGAAAAAAAACTTTAATGAATGAAAAAACAAAACATTAAAGTTAGCCCAATTTTTCTTTGTATAATGTGAAAGATGATGTTACGCCGAGTAAATAGATACCTAACATGACATTTGGGCATGCTCATGGAAACTATGGTACTTAAAAATCTCCATAGGCGTTGCTTTAAAAATGTTTACAGGTTACCTATTTAGAGTTACAGAGGAGGTCTAGTGCTAGAATTATTGCTGATTGGACACAGCCGGTCACATGTAAATGCGGAAGTGCCAGTAATCCGCTCTCCTCGCCTCACACTGACAGAGTGTGTGGCGAGGAGAGCCGATCGGGGGCATCTCCTCACAAGGGACACCCAGACAGGTAATCAGGGCAGTGATCACCAGTGCCCTGATTACAGTAAAGCCCCCCAGTGCCACCAATCAGTGCTCATTAGTGATGCCAGTCAGTGCTGCTTATCCGTGCCCATCAGTACCGCCTATCCATGCCACCTATCGGTGCCGCCGCCAATAAAAGTGATCTCGCGACGAATCCACCGCGGAGACCACTTTTATCTTGATCCTGATCACCAGTGCCCTGATTACAGTAAAGCCCCCCAGTGCCCATTAGTGATGCCAGTTAGGGCTGCCAATCAGTGCCACCTATCCGTGCCCATCAGTGCCGCCTAACCATGCCTATCAGTACCACCTATCCATGCCACCTATCCGTGCCCATCAGTGCCGCCTAACCATGCCTATCAGTACCACCTATCCATGCCACCTATCAGTGCCCACCAGTGCCACCTCCAATAAAAGTGATCTTGCGATGAATCCGCCACGGAGACCACTTTTATCTTGATCCTGATCACCAGTGCCCTGATTACAGTAAAGCCCGCTAGTGCCATCAATCAGTGCCCATCAGTGACACCAGTCAGTGCCCATTAGTGGTGCCAGTCAGTGCCGCCTATCCGTGCCCATCAGTACCTCCTATCCATGCCACCTATCAGTGCCCACCAGTGCTGCCGCCATTAAAAGTGATCTTGCGACGTATCCGCTTTTATCTTAAAGAGGACCACCCGCCGTTTAATAAAATACCTACTATAACCCCGGTATTTAACATCAAAGTACCAACGTATAATGACGGCGGGCGGTCTGGAAGTGGTTAAAAAGGAAATGCTGGTTAAAGTGCATTTTTTTTTTTTTTTTGTGCGTTCCAGTGCATTTTTGATGCATTTTACCGCGTTCCAGTACAGTTCAGTGCAGAAAAAAACGCAGCATGTTTTACTTTTTAACTAGAACTGACCCCACTGGTGTGAACGATGCCATTGAAAACCATATAGCCCACTATCCATGAGTTTTCCATTCAGAAAAAAAAGCCGCACTGGACGGCATGTGGTGTGAACGGTCCCTTAGTGATCTTCACACAGCTGTGTGCGTTGTCCCATAGATAACAATGCAGCTCAGATCAGTAACAGACATGGAGTTGTGTTTAATCTCATGTATCAGGGGTCTATAAGACAGCAGTTTGCGGTGCAGACTGGGGTGGGATTGGCTCCACCATCCTGTTGAGGGTCTGAAATCTTGTGAGAAAATTCTAAAGCGTTGTGTAGCGTGGAAGTGATAGAATCGTCTGTGTGGGGTCATGAGCCGAAACAAAACCACTTCTTTTTATGTTCTTGTACCTTCTATCTCGGGGACCCCTTCTCCCCTCATTTCTTATCAGTGCCAGGAACTAAGGGTGGGGGGGACCTCATCAATGGGGTCCCAATTTCTGTATTTTTGGGGACAAAGCGATGTTGTGTAACTCCAGGAATGTCAGGAGGAGACATGCCGAGTAATCTCCCTCTGACTGGTTGGATTTCATGGCTTCTCCTTGATAAACGCACAAAGTCCGGAACGAATATAACACAATCATAAAACCTCCTGTGTTCTCCGGCTGGAGGAAGTGACTGATCCCGAGTGTGTTCTCTCCTCTACAGATTGACACAGTGATCGTATTTGTCATATGTGGAGGCAAGAACACTTCCAGAATATTTTTATTGAAAGTCGAACTCTCGGCGGGTATAAAAGAAACACATTAAAGTGATTGTAAAGGGAAATAAAAACAAAAAAATAACAATCATGTAATACTTACCTCCACTGTGCAGCTGGTTTTGCACAGAGTGGCCCCCAAACATCCTGAGGGGTCCCCCAGCGGCTCCTCCCCGCATCTGTTAATCCCCTCTGAGAAGCGATTCCCTGAGGGGGTTACCTTGCAGGCGCACTCCCAAGTCCAGCATTTGGGCTCCGAATGCAGGACTCGGCCCCGCCCCCCAGCGCTCGCATCATTGGATGTGATTGACAGTTGCAGGAGCCAATGGCTGCGCTGCTATCAGTCTATCCAATCAAGAGCCAAGCACCCCGGGCAGAGAGACAGGACGTCCCTGTCGGGTCAAGTTTCAGGGTTCAGGTAAGTAAAACGGGGGGGGGGTCACCGGCAGATGCTTTTTCACCTTAATGCATAGAATGCATTAAGGTGAAAAAACACAAACATTTACAACCCCTTTAAGTCTGGCTTCACACTGAGGAGGTTTTCAGGCATTTTAGCGCTAGAAATAGCCTCTAAATAACACCTGAAAACCGCCTCCCATTCATTTCAGTGTGACATTTCACACCGGGACGGTGCGCCTGCTGGACATTCTAAAAAATCTTGCAAGCAGCATCTTTGGGGCGGTGAAGGAACGGTGTATACAGCGCTCCCAGAACCCCCCTGCCCATTGAAATGAATGGGCAGCTCTTCCAAAGCGCCTGAAAAAGTGCTGCAGAAGCACCACAAAACACCACCCCCTTCGGCCGCTAGCGGGGGGAGGTTAAAAGCGCCCTGCTAGTGACCGAAAAGCACCGCTAAAATGAGCGGCACTTTAAAGCTAACGTCGGTAGCCCCAGTGTGCAAGTAGCCTAAGGTGTCCTTAACCCCCACTAGACACTTTTACCCTCCCCCCTTCTTGCCCAGGCCAATTTTCAGCGCTGTCACACTTTGAATGACAATTGTGCAGTTATAAAACACTGTACCCAAATTTAATTTTTTTTTTTTTTTTTTTTTTCATGGATGAGCGAGTTTGGGGTGGAGGAACTTGACTGGCCTGCACAGACTCCTGATCTCAACCCTATAGAACACCTTTGGGATGAATTAGAGTGGAGACTGTGAGCCAGGCCTTCTCGTCCAACATCAGTGCCTGACCTCACAAATGCTCTTCTGGAAGAATGGTCAAACATTCTCATAGACACACTCCTAAACCTTGTGGACGGTCTTCCCAGAAGAGTTGAAGCTGTTATAGCTGCAAAGGGTGGGCCAACTCAATATTGAACCCTACGGACTAAGACTGGAATGCCATTAAAGTTCATGTGCATGTAAAGGCAGGCGTCCCAATACTTTTGGTAACAGTGTATAGTAATTATTAGTAGAGGTTCACTGAGTCAAGAAAGTGATTTCAAGGGTTCCTCCATACTAAAACAGTTGGGGAAGGTTGATCTGAGAGATTGAGTGTGTCCTGTAGGTTTACCCATCCTATAATGTAATGTGTGCTGCTTTTACTAATCGATCTCAGAGTTTCTCACCCCTGCTTTTCAGGGATGAAAAACGGAGAGATTGGTCTCTCTGTACAGAGCTCTGTGTTGATTGTCAACACAGAGCTCTGGGCTGTGATTGAACACAGCCAATCAGCAGGTCCCGGGCATGAATCGTTGGGCAGAATTTGCTGACAGGCTCCCAGTGTGTACAATCTCAGCGGGTGCCAGCCGGGGGTGGGTGGGTGGGCACTCATGTGAGCGCCATAAACCTGGAAATAGGCAGTGACATACGGGTACATCGCTTTGCCTACCCTGCCTGCCCGCCCACAGTACATTGCAGGTGGGCGGGCAAATAAAAAAAATAAATAAATAAATAAAGACACATACATTACATACTCATCTTTATGCTGCAGTTGTCTCAGGTTGACTATAAGCCTGAGAACTGAACGATCACATGACCACTGATCACTCAGTTCTCAGTCTCCTTGGAGCGGAGAGTAGTGACTGTTGGTCTCTGCTCTGCCCCTCCGGCGCTCACTGGAGCCACGGGGCTGGAGAGGGGGTGGGCGCAGCCGGGTGGATCCTGCCAAAATGGTTGGGATCCTTCCAGAGCCCTGAGTGGCTCTGTGACGTCGGCTGACGGCAAGCTTTCGCCAGCTGTCCGTTGACTCTGGGTCACAGGAGAGAAAAAGTATGTGCACCCCTATGACCCAGAAGAGACGTTTGGCCGTACTTCTCTTTCCCCACTTTTGGCATTAGAGCAATTTTTTTTCATTTTGTGCACAGGTGAAAAGCTGCATTTTTTGGCCTTAAAATTACTTAAGAGAAGGATTAAAAAAACAATTATACTAACCTACTTCACCCGAATATGAATATTGTCTAATTTTAAGCAAATTTGAATAAATGTTCTATTTTACAAAAAAAATATGCTGTGCCTTAAAAGTCCCAGGCTTATACTATTGGTATAGTTTTGATGCAGTTGTACAAACCTAGATGAGTGCATCATCAGTGCAATGCCGCATCTGTCCCCCGCTGTCTCTAAGATTGAGAACTGAGCAATCAAACACCCAGTGATCGCTCAGGTCTCAGTCTTCAGTGAGCAGGGAGCGGAACTGTCAGTCACCAGCTCTCTGCTCTGCCGGGCTGTGGAGGGGGTGGGAGCGGCTGGCGCAGGCTTTCGGTGGATCGCTAAGAGGCTAAACAAGCAGCTGGTCCAGGCATCTGGGTGGATCCCGACATTAAAGTCGTTATCTCTCCAGAGTCTGGACTGGCTGGGTGAAGTCGGCCAACAGTGGGCTTTAGCCTGCTGAATACGGGTCACAGGGGGGGCAGGACAAAGTTTTCGGGGCGACTAATGCGCATAGGGCAGCCCATAAAGTGAATGCAGTGAAATCGCACAAAACAAAGGTGTGAATGGAGCCTAAAACTGAACTCTGGGGATGAAAACTCTTCACCCTTTCAGTGGGTCCCCCTCCCTACTGCAAGGGGCACTGCTTGTTAGGGGATAATGAATAAGGGGACATGCTTGCCTTATTCCTCGCTCCTACAAGCTCCCTCCGCTTCGTGCGACTGCTCCCCTAAAGTCTCTCTGTTTCTCTGCCTGGCCGGTCGCAGTTCTCAGATATCATTGCACACAATGCAGGACCTGCAGTCCTGCATTGTACAGAAGAATTCCAAGGGCCTGTCCACAACCTGGGAGCGCTAGACTGCAGAGAAGAGTGCCAACTGCTAGGGGAACAAGGTAGTTATGTTCATTTATTGCCTCCTAGGTAAAATGAGCAGTTAATGTTTGCAGTGGGGATGGGGACCCACTCCAAGTGTAAATCCCCCCCTCCCCCAAATCCTCCCTTCCCCCTCCACTTTAAACCTGGAGTACCACCGGTGATCTGAGTTGTGTTCGCAGTAGGAAGGGGTTACCGGAGATTCTGAAGGTAATACTTTCGAGAAACAATAGCGCTTGTATTGCAGCTGCCAGCATGCGTGTTAACATGGGTGGGGGGGGGGGGGATTTCCAGGACTTCATTATGACACAACAGCTGAAATCTCCATTTGTGTTCATCATGAGCTGTCCTGGGGGAGCATTACATGTAATGTGTTTTACAGTGAGATCCACGAGGCGGACACGGGGGAATACGTTCTATTCATCTGTCACTTCCTGCCACAGCTGTACAATAACCTTCTACTCCACCAAGATGGATGAACAGACTGCGGATGACAGCGGACACCCGGCCTTGTACAGCTCAATGAGGATTATGGGACTTCTAAGGAATTCTACACACAACAGATCCAACTACCACCCACTCACAGCCTCCCTGATCACCACCATACCAGTCCTATGATCCCTGATCACCACCATACCAGTCCTATGATCCCCGATCACCACCATACCAGTCCTATGATCCCCGATCACCACCATACCAGTCCTATTATCCCTGATCACCACCATACCAGTCCTATGATCCCTGATCACCACCATACCAGTCCTATGATCCCCGATCACCACCATACCAGTCCTATTATCCCTGATCACCACCATACCAGTCCTATGATCCCTGATCACCACCATACCAGTCCTATGATCCCCGATCACCACCATACCAGTCCTATTATCCCCGATCACCACCATACCAGTCCTATGATCCCCGATCACCGCCATACCGGTCCTATTATCCCCGATCACCGCCATACCGGTCCTATTATCCCCGATCACCGCCATACCGGTCCTGTTCTCCCCGATCACCGCCATACCGGTCCTATTATCCCCGATCACCGCCATACCGGTCCTATTATCCCCGATCACCGCCATACCGGTCCTGTTCTCCCCGATCACCGCCATACCGGTCCTATTATCCCCGATCACCGCCATACCGGTCCTATTATCCCTGATCACCACCATACCAGTCCTATTATCCCCGATCACCACCATACCAGTCCTATTATCCCCGATCACCACCATACCAGTCCTATTATCCCCGATCACCACCATACCGGTCCTGTTCTCCCCGATCACCGCCATACCGGTCCTATTATCCCCGTTCACCGCCATACCGGTCCTATTATCCCTGATTACCACCATACCAGTCTTATTATCTCTGATCACCGCCATACCAGTCCTATTATCCCTGATCACCGCCATACCAGTCCTATGATCCCCGATCACCACCATACCAGTCCTATGGTCCCTGATCACCGCCACACCAGTTGTAGTGTCCCTGATCACCACCACAGCAGTCAGTGTGTCATTATAAGGACTTAGTGGACTGAGATCTGATCATAGTGTGTCTTCAGTGAGCATACTGTATGTTATCATTCGTAACCCCCCCAATCTGACTTTTTAGTTGTTGGTGACTCTGGAGCGTTAAAGTGGAACTAAGATTATTTGCCCTGATCACCGCCACAGCACTAGCCTTATACAGCACATAGGAAGATGGCACAAAGCACTACATGCACTTTGTCCCCTGGGGAACAGAACACATTAATAATATCTGAAGTGAGATGTCATCTTTATAGCAGACTTAAACTTAAAGTGAAAAATTTGCTAGCAGGTAGAGATTTTGGGTTGAAGAGACTTTAGTCTACTGCTCTTCTAAAGATACAATCACAGTGCAGTGTACCCTCCCTACCCATCCCGGGAATCTGTAATATGCAGAGAATGGAGACAGGTGTCAGGGTGATGCATCTCTAGCTCACATGCACAGGAAATACATCATCGGTGATTAAGTATGGGAGAGCTGGGCGGAAGGAAGACCGAGAAGATGGCGGCGGCCTGCAGGGGACTGATCACAGACCTTGTATCGCTGCAGGAGGGTACACTAGTAGGTAATTCTGACATAAATTGCAAGTACGGTACTCTGCGCAAATACTCTTAGTTCCACTTTAACTCTCCAGATCCACCAAAAACTAAAAAGTCAGATTGGGGGGGAAGTTTGCGAATGATAACATACAGTATGCTCACTGAAGACACACTATGATCAGATCCCAGTCCACCAAGTCCTTATGATGACACACTGACTGCTGTGGCGGTGATCAGGAACACTGCAATGTTCCTTACATTGGTGATCATGAGAAGAATGTCCCTTACATTGGTGATCAGTGAGAAGAATGTCCCTTACATTGGTGATCAGTGGGAAGAATGTTCCTTACATTGGTGATCAGTGTGAAGAATGTTCCTTACATTGGTGATCAGTGAGAAGAATGCTCCTTACATTGGTGATCAGTGGGAAGAATGTTCCTTACATTGGTGATCAGTGAGAAGAATGTCCCTTACATTGGTGGTCAGTAGGAAGAATGTCCCTTACATTGGTGATCAGTGAGAAGAATGTCCCTTACATTGGTGATCAGTGGGAAGAATGTTCCTTACATTGGTGATCAGTGAGAAGAATGTCTCTTACATTGGTGATCAGTGAGAAGAATGTCCCTTACATTGGTGATAAGTGAGAAGAATGTCCCTTACATTGGTGATCAGTGAGAAGAATGTCCCTTACATTGGTGATCAGTGAGAAGAATGTCCCTTACATTGGTGATCAGTGGGAAGAATGTCCCTTACATTGGTGATAAGTGAGAAGAATGTCCCTTACATTGGTGATCAGTGTGAAGAATGTTCCTTACATTGGTGATCAGTGTGAAGAATGTTCCTTACATTGGTGATCAGTGAGAAGAATGCTCCTTACATTGGTGATCAGTGGGAAGAATGTTCCTTACATTGGTGATCAGTGAGAAGAATGTCCCTTACATTGGTGGTCAGTAGGAAGAATGTCCCTTACATTGGTGATCAGTGGGAAGAATGTTCCTTACATTGGTGATCAGTGAGAAGAATGTCTCTTACATTGGTGATCAGTGAGAAGAATGTCCCTTACATTGGTGATCAGTGGGAAGAATGTTCCTTACATTGGTGATCAGTGAGAAGAATGTCTCTTACATTGGTGATCAGTGAGAAAAATGTTCCTTACATTGGTGGTCAGTGAGAAGAATGTCCCTTACATTGGTGATCAGTGGGAAGAATGTTCCTTACATTGGTGATCAGTGAGAAGAATGTCTCTTACATTGGTGATCAGTGAGAAGAATGTCCCTTACATTGGTGATCAGTGGGAAGAATGTTCCTTACATTGGTGATCAGTGAGAAGAATGTCTCTTACATTGGTGATCAGTGAGAAAAATGTTCCTTACATTGGTGGTCAGTGAGAAGAATGTCCCTTACATTGGTGATCAGTGAGAAGAATGTCCCTTACATTGGTGATCAGTGAGAAGAATGTTCCTTACATTGGTGGTCAGTGAGAAGAATGTTCCTTACATTGGTGGTCAGTGAGAAGAATGTTCCTTACATTGGTGATCAGTGGGAAGAATGTCCCTTACATTGGTGATCAGTGAGAAGAATGTCCCTTACATTGGTGATCAGTGAGAAGAATGTCCCTTACATTGGTGATCAGTGAGAAGAATGTCTCTTACATTGGTGATCAGTGGGAAGAATGTCCCTTACATTGGTGATAAGTGAGAAGAATGTCCCTTACATTGGTGATCAGTGAGAAGAATGTCCCTTACATTGGTGATCAGTGAGAAGAATGTCCCTTACATTGGTGATCAGTGGGAAGAATGTTCCTTACATTGGTGATCAGTGAGAAGAATGTCTCTTACATTGGTGATCAGTGAGAAAAATGTTCCTTACATTGGTGGTCAGTGAGAAGAATGTCCCTTACATTGGTGATCAGTGAGAAGAATGTTCCTTACATTGGTGATCAGTGAGAAGAATGTTCATTACATTGGTGGTCAGTGAGAAGAATGTTCCTTACATTGGTGGTCAGTGAGAAGAATGTTCCTTACATTGGTGATCAGTGGGAAGAATGTCCCTTACATTGGTGATCAGTGAGAAGAATGTCCCTTACATTGGTGATCAGTGAGAAGAATGTCCCTTACATTGGTGATCAGTGGGAAGAATGCTCCTTACATTGGTGATCAGTGAGAAGAATGTCCCTTACATTGGTGATCAGTGAGAAGAATGTTCCTTACATTGGTGATCAGTGGGAAGAATGTCTCTTACATTGGTGATCAGTGAGAAGAATGTCCCTTACATTGGTGATAAGTGAGAAGAATGTCCCTTACATTGGTGATCAGTGAGAAGAATGTCTCTTACATTGGTGATAAGTGAGAAGAATGTCCCTTACATTGGTGATCAGTGAGAAGAATGTCTCTTACATTGGTGATCAGTGGGAAGAATGTCCCTTACATTGGTGATAAGTGAGAAGAATGTCCCTTACATTGGTGATCAGTGAGAAGAATGTCTCTTACATTGGTGATCAGTGAGAAGAATGTCCCTTACATTGGTGATAAGTGAGAAGAATGTCCCTTACATTGGTGATCAGTGTGAAGAATGTTCCTTACATTGGTGATCAGTGTGAAGAATGTTCCTTACATTGGTGATCAGTGAGAAGAATGCTCCTTACATTGGTGATCAGTGGGAAGAATGTTCCTTACATTGGTGATCAGTGAGAAGAATGTCCCTTACATTGGTGGTCAGTAGGAAGAATGTCCCTTACATTGGTGATCAGTGGGAAGAATGTTCCTTACATTGGTGATCAGTGAGAAGAATGTCTCTTACATTGGTGATCAGTGAGAAGAATGTCCCTTACATTGGTGATCAGTGGGAAGAATGTTCCTTACATTGGTGATCAGTGAGAAGAATGTCTCTTACATTGGTGATCAGTGAGAAAAATGTTCCTTACATTGGTGGTCAGTGAGAAGAATGTCCCTTACATTGGTGATCAGTGAGAAGAATGTCCCTTACATTGGTGATCAGTGAGAAGAATGTCCCTTACATTGGTGGTCAGTGAGAAGAATGTTCCTTACATTGGTGGTCAGTGAGAAGAATGTTCCTTACATTGGTGATCAGTGGGAAGAATGTCCCTTACATTGGTGATCAGTGAGAAGAATGTCCCTTACATTGGTGATCAGTGGGAAGAATGTCCCTTACATTGGTGATAAGTGAGAAGAATGTCCCTTACATTGGTGATCAGTGAGAAGAATGTCCCTTACATTGGTGATCAGTGGGAAGAATGTCCCTTACATTGGTGATAAGTGAGAAGAATGTCCCTTACATTGGTGATCAGTGAGAAGAATGTCCCTTACATTGGTGATCAGTGAGAAGAATGTCCCTTACATTGGTGATCAGTGAGAAGAATGTCCCTTACATTGGTGATCAGTGGGAAGAATGTCCCTTACATTGGTGATAAGTGAGAAGAATGTCCCTTACATTGGTGATCAGTGAGAAGAATGTCCCTTACATTGGTGATCAGTGAGAAGAATGTCCCTTACATTGGTGATCAGTGGGAAGAATGTCCCTTACATTGGTGATCAGTGAGAAGAATGTCTCTTACATTGGTGATCAGTGAGAAAAATGTTCCTTACATTGGTGGTCAGTGAGAAGAATGTCCCTTACATTGGTGATCAGTGAGAAGAATGTTCCTTACATTGGTGATCAGTGAGAAGAATGTTCATTACATTGGTGGTCAGTGAGAAGAATGTTCCTTACATTGGTGGTCAGTGAGAAGAATGTTCCTTACATTGGTGATCAGTGGGAAGAATGTCCCTTACATTGGTGATCAGTGAGAAGAATGTCCCTTACATTGGTGATCAGTGAGAAGAATGTCCCTTACATTGGTGATCAGTGGGAAGAATGCTCCTTACATTGGTGATCAGTGGGAAGAATGCTCCTTACATTGGTGATCAGTGGGAAGAATGCTCCTTACATTGGTGATCAGTGAGAAGAATGTCCCTTACATTGGTGATCAGTGAGAAGAATGTTCCTTACATTGGTGATCAGTGGGAAGAATGTTCCTTACATTGGTGATCAGTGGGAAGAATGTTCCTTAGAAGAGGGGGGTGTTCTCTAGTCTTGCAGGGGAGATCTGGACAGGGCGGGCAACAGAGTCAGTGTTGTCGGCTCATCACAGCAAGTTAGTTTCCTTTTTTCTTTTTAGAATACTTTTTAGTGGTCTTCTCACTCTTTCTGCATTAGAAAAGAATTAAGTATATACAATATTTCTCCTGAATCTGATTTATGCTTTTTGTAGCCTGATTACTTTTTTTTTTTCTATTTGTTTGTTTAATAGAGAACTGAATGCAAAATCCAAAGAGCTCCTTCTGCAGATCTCCGAAGCTGGGAAACCTGCAAGCAGTGAGTACGGGGATCGGGGTTTACATCAATGTATAGTTAATGGACCTCTACAGAGAGGAGGGGGAAGGGATGAGCCAAGTGCTAAAGCTCAACTCCGGACAACTAGGAAAATCCTTCCATGTAATCCGATGTTCTAAAAAAGATAAACCTTTCCTTGGTAAAACTGGCCATTGATGGTTTGAATCTCAGCTGGTTCAGCAGGGACCGGCTGATATTCAAACCATCTACGGGCAGGCTGATTGTACCCAAATTGATCCATTGATTGTCTTGGTACAACCAGCATGCTGGATTTTTAGGATACTCAACGTGCCCCCCTGCCAGGAGAACACAATAGTTCCCCCAGAGGGATTCCCTTATCAACACTGACTGTGTTGATGGGGTAGTTAAGTGATTTACCTGCAAGAAAAGAAAATCATATCATCTATGACTGGCTTAAAACATTAAGGTTTCTGTTGCTGGCTTCCTTTTGAAATGCTGCTTTGCCTGGCTGTTATACCAAGCCTCTGGCTTCAGCTCTTTTTCTGTCATTCACCAAGAACAAATGTGTGTGTGTGTGTGTGTGTGTGTGTATATATATATATATATATACGCAGTATATATGAGTACACCCCTCACATTTTTGTAAATATTTTCTTCTATCTTTTCATGTGACAACACTGAAGAAATGACACTTGTCTACAATGTAAAGTAGTGAGTGTACAGCTTGTATAACAGTGTAAATTTTCTGTCCCCTCAAAATAACTCAACACACAGCCATTAATGTCTAAACTGCTGGCAACAAAAGTGAGTACACCCCTAAGTGAAAATGTCCAAATTGGTCCCAAAGTGTCAATATTTTGTGTGGCCACCATTATTTTCCAGCACTGCCTTAACCCTCTTGGGCACGGAGATCACCAGAGCTTCACAGGTGGCCACTGGAGTCCTCTTCCACTCCTCCATGACGACATCACAGAGCTGGTGGATGTTAGAGACCTTGTGCTCC
>JBBHAA010002749.1:72500-85000 GCA_037953035.1 Aquarana catesbeiana
CACCATGCAGTTTTAGTAGATCATCCTCATTGTTTATGCTCTGCACTCGCTCTTACTGAGTAGACCTGTTTGGCTCGGACAGCTTGGCCTCATTTCATGTCTGCAGATGTGTCCCAGTTTCCTTTTGTCTGGTTTCCTCATTTGTCTTAGAGGAAGATGTTTCCTTCTCATTCCGCCACTGTTTGTGGACGATCGTTTTTTTTTTTTTTTTTCTTTGTAGCGGGGGCAGCTAAAGTGAAATGTCATTTGTGTTCTTCATTCCAGTTCTTGTTTGTGGAACCAAATGAATTGAAATCCTTTACGGTCCCGGTGCCGGTGCCAGCGAAGAAAGTGGAGATGGACCGCACCGTGATGCCCTGCGGCACCGTGGTCACCACCATCACCTCCGTGACATCCAAACCGCGGCTGGAGAGCAAGAGTCCCGGGAGCCACTCCGAAAAATCATCCGGTAGGTTGGGAAACGCAGACACAAATTCCACCCAGTGTACAGACTTGGGAACTCCTCTCTGAGATCTCCTCTGTAGAGTCCCCAGCAGATTGCATTTTGCGTGTAATAAACTTCATTGGATGCAAGTGTTGTATTTTTGATGCGTTTTTACGTGCGTTTTGCTTCTTTTTTTTTTTTTTTACCTCCATAACAAACTGTGTATAGTTGGTTGTTAAGGAGTGGGCCGCCACATCCTTAACAGATAAGTCATCGAGTGTAAAAAAGAGTAAGAGCAATAAAAAAAATTGCCACAAAAACTGCGTGGGGTTCCCCCCCCCCTCCCCCAATCCATAACATGCTCTTTTGATCTTGTATGGATTTTGAGGGGAACCCAAGGCAAAAAAATAAAAAATTGCGTGGGCCCCCCCCAAAATCCATACCAAAATTGTATGGTTCAGGGGGCAGGGGCTACTCGCTCGTCCCCTCCCTGTCCTGGCCTGCCAGGCTACAATCTGGGATAAAAAGGTTATTTATGGGGATTAAATGTGTAGGACTGCCAACATCCATAAAACATGAGAAAAAAAGAGCATGCAACAAGTGTACCAGGGGCCGCCCCCCTTGGACTTTTAAGGCAGAAATAAAGGTAATGGAGTAAATAAAAGGCAACCATGTGCTACTTTTATTGAGTACACAGCATCTGATAAATTTTGTAGTCATAAACAATCACATTAAAATATACAAAAAGTACACCAATGAACCAGTTAATACATAGACATATATATCAAACCCAAAGCTAATAATCCAGGCACTGCCAGAGTCGAGCTGAGGTCAGTCCATGAAGTTTTGTAGCATACATCCCGACATGTTTCGGAAAATTTATTGGTTCATATTTTCCTTCATCAGGGGAGATTTATACTTGCGTGACTTTATCTTTATCTGCAACATATATATAGTTACATAGTATTTGTACAATAGTACATAAAAAACAAGTGATTTTACATAATGAGCTATATAATATTTAGGCTTAAAGGTACTTCGGTTTCATTGAAAAGACATGGGGGAATGGTAAAAACAATTGCGGGGAATCCACGTGGGCTGAAAGAGTCTGCATAGACACAAAGATGGACAAGCATGCAACCCAGAGGAGGCCACTGATTCACATCCACAAGAGGCGCCCTGATGTTAAACCAGCAAAGGAGTAATGCTGTCTGAAAGGCCATAAATAAAAGAAATTCAATCAATGTTTTTAGAATAAGTGTGCAAGCACAACTAGTGTACTGTAACAACAAGACAAGGGCATGTGTTACCCAGAATTGCCTATATAAACTAGTATGTTACCTTTCACTGTGCTGATAGAGGTGCCGACATCAGATCGGCAGTCCTCAGACTGAGACTGGTGTGTCTGAGAGCTCTAAATAGTGAGTCAGCTGATAAGAGAGCCAATCCTCACAGGTTGTTTGGGTAATGCTGGTTATTCTGCCCCCGTTAGCTGTATGAAAAACAGCTAAGGCCAGAATTCAGAGCGTCTGACGCGGAGGCGCGCGGCGCAGCCCCACCCCTCAGGCCGTGATGACGTCACGCGCCGGCGCGTCACCGGCGAAAGGAAAGTCCCTGCCTGTGTTAGAAAAACACAGCGGGGACAGGTAGGAGCTCCTCCCTGCATGGAGACAGGGAGAAACCCGTCATCCATTTAGCCATACACAGGTGGAGCCGACCCGCCAGGTGTTTGTGAAGAAACAGCACAGCCCAGGGAGCACACCGTACGCCACCCAGTGGACAAAGAGGACAACAACAGCCAACATGTGTACAATAAAAATGCACGAAAAAAAACAAAAACAAACAATAAAAATACAGAGGAAAAAGAAAAAAACATGGTGATTAAATATCAAATGGACATGGTTAACAATGAAGTGAATCATCCACATTGCACACATGCAATTCTAGAAATAATGATCACCTTTTTGGATTTACTTCTTAAAAAACAGACAGATGGGGGCCTCTCTAGTGAACTATACCGTAAACCCACAGCAGGAAACTCATTATTACATGCATCAAGTTTCCATCCCAAACCCCTACTTGCGTCAATAGCCAGAGGGCTCGTCGGAACTGCTCAGATGATGCCAGCTTCAAAAATGAGCCTGACACCCTGAAAGCTTATAGAAAGACAATCAATCTATCTCGTTGAGATTTATCGAATATACATAAAACAACCTTCAAATGATAATACAACCAGAATTATCACCACTTACTGGACACAGCGCAAACAAGTTGGGCGTATCCTGAATAAGTACTGCCACTTACCAATGATGGATTCAGCCCCCATTAGCTGTATGAAAAATAGCTGAGGCCAGAATTCGGAGCATCTCTCTGACGCGGAGGCGCGCGGCGCAGCCCCACCCCTTGGGGCGTGATGACGTCGCGCGCCAGCGCGTCACCGGCGAAAGGAAAGTTAGAAAAACACAGTGAAGACGGGTAGGAGCTCCTCCCCGCACATATGGCCCGCATGGAGACTATGTCATCCATTTAGCCATGCACGGGTGGAGCCTACCCGCTAAAAATACAGAGGGGGAAAAGAGAAACATGGCGATTAAATATCAAATGGACATGATTAACAATGAAGTGAATCATCCATGCAATTCTAGAAATAATGATGTAGTCACAGAGCTGTACTTTGAGAAATAAATCACAGTATAGAGGTGCTAAAGTGTCACTAATTGTAATGTCCCCATACTGTCAAAACAGGCGCCTTCATAGCTAATAAATCTGTGAAGCCATGATGTGAGGGATGTAGCATAGACATGCTTTATTGGGGCCAGATGGTGAGAGGGAAAATAGATTAAATATCTATAAAACAGGGAAGTGGAGATATTACTAGAAGTGCTATATCTGGAACTTGGAAAAAGAAGCTATAAATTTAATTCACAGCCCCCTGAAACAAAGCCCAGAAGAAAAGATTTAAAGTTAAAGGCCTCATTTAGGCCAGGTGGTGAGGTGGCCTGTAAATTAAATATCCATCTCAACTCACATTGGAGGAGACGCTTGTTAAAGTCGCCGCCTCTGGAGTTGAAGTGGATTCGATCAAGCGCCAGAAAGTATACCTTGGGGATAGATTCTGGGTGAACTAATGCCATATGGCGACCAATAGGCAACATCGGGGTCTTGTGTGCGTATGGTGGATAGGTGTTGGTATATTAGTTTCCAGAATTCCTTATATTATAGTTTTCCCGGCATATTAGCACCCACATTCACGCACGTGAGTAGGTAAACTATGCCGGGAGTCCTACAGTTTACATAATGTTTAGGACGAAAGTTGCGTCCATTGGGTAAATCGATGTGTCTACGCCTATCCATATATTGGCAATAGGCACATCCACCACACGCAAAGGTTCCCAAACCTTTTAGAAGGTTTGTATTCGTTTGCTACCAGTTTGTCACCCACAGAGTGAGCCCTCCTGTAGGCGACAGCTGGTATGTCAGAGACATATGGAGCAAGCACTGAATCCGTCGTTGGTAAGTGCCAGTACTTATTCAGGATACGCCCAACTTGTTTGTGCTGTGTTGAGTAAGAGGTGATCATTCTGGTTGTGTTATCATTTGAAGGTTGTCTTATGTATATTCAATAAATCTCGATGAGATAGATTGATTGTCTTTCTATAAGCGTTCTTAAGACAAGTATTAGAATATCTCCTTTCTAGAAGTCTGTTTCTCAGGGTGTCAGCCTCATTTTTGAAGCTGGCATCATCTGAGCAGTTCCGACAAGCCCTCTGGCTATAAGGGATTGATGCACATAGGGGTTTGGGATGGGAACTTGATGCATGTAATAATGAGTTCCTTGCTGTGGGTTTACAGTATAGTTCACTAGAGAGACTCCCATCTGTCTGTTTTTTTTAAGAAGTACGTCCAAAAAGGTGAATATTATTTCTATAATTGCATGCGTGCAATGTGGATGATTCACTTCATTGTTAACCATGTCCATTTGATATTTATTCGACAATTATTATTGTTTTTGGTTATTTTCGTGCATTTTTTCTTGTACACATGTTGGCTGTTGTCCTCTTTGTCCTCTGGGTGGCGTATGGTGTGCTCCCTGGGCTGCGCTGTTTCTTCACAAACACCCGGCGGGTAGGCTCCACCCATGCATGGCTAAACGGATGATGTAGTTCTCCCTGTCTCCATGCGAGCCATATGTGCGGCGAGGAGCTCCTATATTGTTTTTCTAACACAGGTGAGGACTCTCCTTTCGCCGGTGACACGCCGGCGCGTGCCGTCATCACGCCCCCGAGGGGCGGGGCTACGCCGCGCGCCTCTGCGTCAGAGAGACGCTCTGAATTCTGGCCTTAGCTGTTTTTCATACAGCTAATGGGGGCAGAATAACCAGCATTACCCAAACAACCTGTGAGGATTGGCTCCCTGATCAGCTGACTCACTATTTAGAGCGCTCAGACACACCAGTCTCAGTCTGACGACCTGCGCTCTGATGTTGGCACCTCTATCAGCACAGTGAAAGGTAACATACTAGTTTATATAGGCAATTCTGGGTAACACATGTCCTTGTCTTGTTACAGCACACTAGTTGTGCTTGTACACTTATTCTAAAAACATTCATTGAATTTCTTTTGTTTATTTATGGCCTTTCAGGCAGCAATACTCCTTTTTAATGGTTTAACATCAGGGCGTCTCTTGTGAATGTGAATCAGTGGCCACCTCTGGGTCGCATACTTGTCCATCTTTGTGTCCAAGCGGACTCTTTGTCAGAAACCATGAAATCAGACCGAGACAGAAGTACAGTTAAATCACACTTTCTTAATAATAAAAGTAAAAAGAACAAACTTAGTCAAAACATAGTCAAAGTTCAGTAACCGGAACGGATAGTCAGCCAAGCCAGAAGTCAGGGATGAATGTAGTGGAACAGCATGCAGGATCTGGAGCCAGAAGGGATGTCAGCATCGCCAGTCTTTAAACAGGAACGCAAGAGAATGTCTCTGTGATGTTGATCAAGGCGAAGGCAGAGATCCTCTGGGCTGGACGGCTTAAGTAGGCAGGACTGACGAGCAGGATATCATCAACAGCTAAGTGTAGAGAGATAGGAGCTGGCAATTAGCCGACAGCTGAGCAGCCAGCTCAGAGAAGGAAGAGCTGAGCCCATCCCTGACACTTTCAGCCAAGGTGGATTCTCCGCATTTGTTTTGACCATTTCCCTATGTCTTTTCAATGAACCCCTATATGTAAGTACCTTTAAGCCTAAATACTATATAGCTCATTATGTAAAATCACTTTTTTTATGTACTATTGTACAAATACTATGTAACTATATCTATGTTGCAGATAAAGTCACCCAAGTATAAATCTTCCCTGATGAAGGAAAATATGTACCAATAAAATTTCCGAAACCTGTCGGGATGTATGATACAAATCTTCATGGCCTGACCTCAGCTTGACTCTGGCAGTGCCTGGATTATTAGCTTTGGGTTTGATATACATGTCTATGTATTAACTGGTTCATTGGTGTACTTCTTGTATATTTTAATGTGATTGTTTATGACTACAGAATTTATCAGATACTGTGTACTCTATAAAAGTGGCACATGGTTGCCTTTTATTTACTCCATTACCTTTTATTTCTGCCTTTTAAAAGTTCAAGGGTGCGGCCCCTGGTACACTTGTTGCATGCTCTTTTTTTTTTTTTTTTTTTTTTTTTTTTTTTTTTACATGGTGAGATAAGGGTCTGGTATGGATTTTGGGGGGCGGGGGGCGCGCCAATGCATTTTTAAAAAAAAAAGAAAAAACAAAAAAAAAGAAAAAAAAAAATTTTAATTGTGGCATGAGATTGCCCTCAAAATGCATACCAGATTTTGCCTGGTATGTATTGGGGGGGACCCCACAACGTTTTGTTTGCTGGAAATTCTTGTTCTTACATTCAGCTGTCAGCGGGGGAACCCCACCGACAGCTGGTGACTCATTGGTTGTTAAGGACGTGGTGGCCGGCTTCCTGGCCTCCTCCTGAACAACCAGCTAATACACAGTTTGTTAAAGAGAAAAAAAAATGCATGAAAACGCAGGTCAAAACGTGCCTGAAAACTGCATCAACTGCAACTTCATAGATGTGAATTTAGGGGTACAGTCCTGGAGACTCAGCATTACATGTAAGTAGGGCAGGTTTCATGCAAATACAGCCTGCCTAGGAACGTCTACTCCTCCAGACTGACATCCCAAGGCATTTTGATATTTGCATAACTCCTCCATAGAGCCAACTCACTGCTTTAGGGCTTGAGGGCTCTTGAGAGGAGTACTGAGGCCAGGGTGCTGTGATGTTTCCAGGAAGCTATGTACAGCACCATGCCGGCTCTTCCCACCAGCCATGATAGGCCTGTTTTGCATTGAGAAGCACAGAGACCTAATGGTGACATCACTGGGTCTAAAATAAGGTGTGTAACGAAATCAGGTTTTATTAATAAGTTTATTCGTTAAATTAGATAAATGGGAAATGGGAACTAGAAATATATAAGCAGGTTAAAGTTCATATTGTCGAATACCAGAGCCTCTACTGGTGGTGAAGCTCTGGCATTAGATTATTGAATGACGGGGGGGGGGGGGGCGTAGTGCCTACTTTTGCAGCCAGTGAAAACTCCTGACTTTCTTGCTTTTTTGGGGGACTCAAAGCCCACCCTCCGTTCTTTGTAGAGTGGGAAATTTCTATAACATGTACCTGTCTTTTATTGTGGTCTGTGACTCCATTGGGGATATTTCCCCTTTCTTCCCATCCCAGTGACCACTGGACCAGACTTTAAGGGAGCAGGAAGTAACAGACAGCAACAGAAACCCAAACGCAAGAACAAACAGGGCACTGGATTCAAATTTTACTGAATTTGTCATTGGGCACACTGGCAGCACTCCACAAAACCACCCACAGGAAAAAAAAAAAAAAAAGGAAAAGGACCCAGAGTTGAATCCACACACAGAATTATGCATTGAGAGGCGTGCGTTCCACGAACCGGAAATTGCGTCACCTGAAGTGGCATACCGGAAGCTCCACCCCGGAGCCTTTCGTCACACTGGACATCAGGAGACCTGGAATTGAATCCACTCACAGGTTATGCATTGAGAGGCGTGTGTGTTCCAAGAACCGGAAATTGCGTCACCTGAAGCGGCGTACCGGAAAGCTCCGCCTCGGCGCGTTTCATCACACTGACGTCATCAGGAAGCAGAGGAGCTTCCGGCACGTCACTTCCGTTTTTTGCAATTTCCGGTTCTTGGAACGCAAACCTCTCAATGCATAACCTGTGTGTGGATTCAACGCTGGGTCTCCTGACAATGTTAGTGTGACGAAATTTGCAGGGGGTGGAGCTTCCGGTATGTCGCTTTCCGGTTATGCAATATCCAGCTCTTGGAACGCACGCTGGTTTCAGGACATGGCAGAGCGGCTGTATTAATAGGTGATAGGTGGGTGTCCAGTGTTCATCTATTAAGTTTTTTTTTTTCTGTAAAGGTGAAAACTTTAACTTATTTGTGTTCAATTGATGTATGAATAAGTGAGCTATTTACAAGGCCTTTGTTTCTTTATGTCCATCAGATTCAGCAGCCAGCACTCCACCTAAAATCAAGGTGATTGAACGAGATTTCTCTGTGCAGGCGATCCCGTCTCACAGCGGCGTGGTCAGCAAAGCCCTGTCCTCTTCAGACACAGGTACGGTGTCCAGGCTTCCATGTTTGTTTAGGTCATTTGACCAACGAGCGCTTTGTTAGCGTGATACAATAGATTCTTTTTTTTCTCAAACGTAGAGCTTTTGATGCTGAACGGCTCCGATCCGGTCGCAGAAGCCGCCATAAGACAGCTCCGAGAATCGTCAAAACAGTCTCTGAAATCTCCCCGCAAGAAGAGTACGATAATTATATCAGGAATTTCCAAGGTAAGTGTGTTTTTTTTTTTTTTTTTTTTTCTTTTTCCAAGGTCGTGTTTACCGTGTATATGGGGCGGATGTTTGCTGATCAAATGCAAAGTTTTGTCTTTGAGGATCCATTCACATTTTGGTGATTTGGAATCAAGGGCGGAATCGCCGGAATCCTGACCTCGATTCCAAATCGCGTGGCAAATGTTGCAAAATGTGTCACGTGCATTTTGAGTGCCATTGATTCTAAACACAATCGCGGCAAAATGCGACTTTAAAAAAAATCACATGAAGCTTGTCACCCAAAAGCGAGCAGGGGCTTCTTTTTGGGGCGTCAAATAAGCATAGGGCAGCCCATTGAAGTGAATAGTCTGCCCTATATGCGACACGTGGAATTGTGTGACAATTGCCTTTTCACAAAATTGCACACGTGTTCCCGCGAGACGAAGTGTGCATGGGACTCTGAGGGTTTTCTAATATACAAGAAAAAGAACCGCTGTTCCAGGTGTATAAAGATAAGGCTGATTGGAGTATCTTGCAGAGTGCTAGCCCCGGTCCGCCTCCGTGGGAAACTTGGAAAGAAGAAAGAAATGGCTGCACATCTAGAACTTCCGATTGCCTTTTATTTTGTTTCACAAAGATGACACCAAACTGTTCACGTAGACGCGTTTCACACATACATCTTGTGCTTAATCATCACCTAATCAGTAATGATTAAGCACAAGATGTATGTGTGAAACTCGTCTACGTGACCACTGTTTGGTGTCTTTGGTGTTATCTTTGTGAAACAAAATAAAAGGCAATCGGAAGTTATGGATGTGCAGCCATTTCTTTCTTTCTTTCCAGGGTTTTCTATTGTTTGCATTAAGCTCAGGATTAAGGATGAGCTCCGGCGTGTTCGCAAACGCCACGTGTCCGCCAGGGCTGACACTCTGTAGGGTTAATCACAGGCAGTGAGACATTTACCCGCACCCGTGGCTGCACGGATCAGGAAATGTCTCACTGCCTGTGATTAGCGCTGTGGAGTGTCAGCTTCCTGGCGGACACGTGGCGTTTGCGAACACGCCTGAGCTCATCCTTACTCATGATATAGAAATGGATAACCCCCTTCCCACCCAGCCCTGGCATCCCCTTTAATTAGTCCTTTGTGCACATGGGGTGGAGAGGGGGTCTGGGGGTGGAGTGGGATAGGAGGGACTTCCTGATCACGTGACCATTGTGATTGGCTGTCACAGTGGTCACATTATTGGGAGCCTGCCCTGTCAGCTCCTGATGATGACTAGAGACCCGGAGCTGTTTATGACAGCTCAGTCACTGTGTTGGGGGCAGGCAGCGAGCGCATTCTCAGCACAGAAACCTTGGCCTTCCATAGACTCATATGTGCTGCTTGTGACGTGTCCCAGAAGGCTGCGGGCAAAGAAGGGGGGTAAATTCCGCTCGGACCACCTAGGCAATTCGTCAAAACCAGGTACCTGCTCCCCCCCCAAAAAATAAAATGTGTCCAAGGACTGATTTGTAAAATCCTAACCTCTTAGATTAACATTGACGCGGTGCGGGATTCGCAGCGGTTTGCTGTGCGTTGCTCACACCACATCACAATCGCACTCCATTCGTGCCAACCGCTGCAGGTGTCAATGTTATGTTAATGACACCCCAAAAACTGTTTGCAAAACGCAGTGCGATTGGCTGAATCGGATCGCATAGGTAAACACCCATGTAATCAGATTTCCAGTGCGCCCAAAAAATTTAATAGAAAGGTGCAATGCACCTTTTTTCGTGCAGGTGCTGTGTGATTTGAGTCATACAAAATGAATTGGCTCAAGTTGCACTGCAAAGAATCGCATGTCATTTAAACTGGAATGCGGTGCGATTCCTGTCCAAATCACATGCGGTTCCCCGCACCGCATCAGTGTGACCCTAGGCTTAATTAAGAAAAGTAAAATAAGAAAAAAGAAATTGAAAGCACCCCCATACTTCCATGCACGTGTGCAGAAGCGAACGCATACGTAAGGTGCACACGCATATGTTAATGGTGTTCGCAGCACCACGCATGTGAGGTATCACCGCGAACTTTAGAGCAAAAAATCTAGCACTAGACCTCCTCTGTAACTCTAAACGGGTAACCTGTAAAGGCGTTTAAAATGTCGCCTATGGAGATTTTTAAATACCGCCGTTTTTTTGCCATTTCGTGAGCGTGCGCAATTTTAAAGTATGACATGTTGGGTATCTTTTTACTCGGTGTATCATCATCTTTCATAGTATACAATATATATTATGTTTTTGTTTTTCTTTTAATTCGGTAAAATTGTTTTTTTCCCAAAAAATTGCGTTTAAAAAACCGCTGCGCAAATACTGCGTGACTTAAAAAAATTGCAACAATCGCCATTTTATTCCCTAGGATCTCTGTAAAAAAAAAAAGTATTATGTTTGGGGGTTATAAGTAATTTTCTAGCAAAACATACTGATTTAGGGCCAGTTCACACCATAGAAACAGTCTGGGTGCGTTCTAGATGCTTTTCTGCATGCACATTTTTGATGCAGTCCAGTGCATTTTTCCCCCCTCTTTTTTCCTTAACCTTAAATAAAGACGTGTGTTCCAGTGCGTTTTTAAAGCGTTTTACCGCATTCCAGTACAGTCCAGTGCAGGAAAAATGCAGCATGTTCTACTTTTTTTTTTTTTTTTTTTTTTTTTTTTTGATGTGCACATCACATGCGGTGTCTGTCTGTGTGGTGCGATTTCAGCCATACATTTTGTATGGCTGAAGTCGCATCCATATCAAAACAGCGCACCTGAATCTCCGCACACCTGAATCACATCGCATGGGGGTCGCATCTGTTTTAGGTTGTCGTTAAGATAACATTGACACCTGCAGCAGATCGCATGGACGCTGTGCAGTTGCAATGTGGTTCAGGAAACGCACAGGATTCACTGTGTTTCCCGCATCGCATAAGTGTGAACCAGGGCTTAAACTTGTAAACCAAAACTTGGCTCCAGGCCTGCCCGAAAAAGCCTGGTCTTCATGGGATTAACCCCTTCTTGCAAACCTCCATCATTGTACGTCGGTACTTTGACACTAAATACCGGGGTTATCGCAGCAGCTAGCTTCTATAACCCCAGTATTCAGCAACGGCGGGCAGTTCTTTTTGGCATAAAAGTGGTCTCTGCGGCGGATTCGCCGTGAGATCACTTTTATCAGGGGCAGGAGAGAAACCCCCGCCGTGCTCCAGACGTCTCCGCCGCTTACTGGAGCCCTCGGTAGGGGCGGAGACCATCGCATCGCAGGGTTAAAAAGACCTCAGATCTCATATTTACACTTAAGCTTCTTTCACACTGGGGTGGCGGGTGCATCGGCGGTATTTTTAGTGGCGCTTTACTGTCAATTTTACAACGTTATTCGGCTGCTAGCGGGGCGCTTTTACCCCCCCGCCTATGGAGATTTTTTAAGGGTCAAGTTTTATAGAGATTTTTACGTTTGTCGCTATTCCACGAGCGGGCGCAATTTTTAAACATGACATGTTGGGTATGAATTTATTCGGCGTAACATTATCTTTCACAATATTAAAAAAAAATAAAAAATTGGGCTAACCTTACTGTTGTCGTAGTTTTTTTAAGTAAAAAAAGTGTATTCTTTCCACAAAAAAAAAAATGCGCTTGTAAGACCGCTGTGCAAATATGGTGTGACATAAAGTATTGCAACACCCACCATTTTATTCTCTAGGGTGTTTGGTTAAAAAAAATATAGATGTATAACGTTTGGGGGTTCTAAGTAATTTGTAGCAAAAAAAAAAAATGATTTTAACTTGTAAACAACAAGTGTCAAAAAGAGGCTCGGTCCTTAAGTGGTAAAGGATCCTTGGCACAGGTGGGAAGGGGTTAAAGAGACTATGGGCTCTCTTACAGGAGGGCTGAAAACTTGCTCTAGCATTGTGAAAGGCATAGAAAAATCACCAGTCGTGATTATTTATTTTATTCGGCCTGGCTTCTGGTGTCTGTCCAGCTATCTTCCTGCATGGGAACTTCTAATAAAACTCTGGTGCTGTGCTCCATCCACAGAGCGCGCTCACTCAGGATGAAGAAGCGACGCTCATGTTCGACTACGCAGCGACCATGGACAGCGTGACCAGGAGCGACTCGCAGTTCACCAGCGCCGACCTCACGTCCAGGTCAACGATGGATAGAAGTCTAC